>JANHFX010010485.1:0-58293 GCA_027560015.1 Chloroceryle amazona
GCAGACAAGGACCCTTTGCAGATGTGGTTTTGGTTCCACGGGGTGGCAGCGGGAAAGAGAGGGGCTGAGTGAAGGCAGAGTAACACTAGTGGTGGAGGTGAAGGCTGCAAGGTCTCTCCAGAGCCTTCTCTTCTCCAGGCTGAAGAGAAATCAGTCCTGATACGATGAGAAAATCCTGTTGTTATGGGTCTCTTTCTCTCTCTTCTTCACCAGACTTGCTCCAAAAAAGCTGCAGCCTCTTCTGAACCCCAAAGCACCAGGAAATCGCTCTGGAGATGGTAATTACACCCCGTGCCAACAACCACACTGTGCCCTGACAGCCCCCAACTGCCCCCTGAGCCCCATGGGCACCGGCTGCCCCAGGGTCACCAGGCTGGGTTGAAAACATGCAGCTTCCAGAAGAGCCCCAGAAAATCAGAATCACAGCCTGGTTTGGGTTGCAAGGGACCTTAAAATCATCCGGTTCCACCCTCCTGCCATGGGCAGGGACACCTCCCACTAGAGCAGGTTGCTCAGAGCCCCATCCACCTTGGATGTGGATCCCAAAGTGTGAGGGATGGGTTCGGCCATGAGATCCCATCTCAGGCACCCCTTCCCTACTCTGGTGACCTGCGTGGGGTGGCTGTGGTGGCCCTGGGCTCCCCAGTCCCTGTAGCCACAAGGAAACACCTCCATGGTCTGGTTTGCAGCCCAGCTCCTCTGGTGACAGCTCTGCCAGATTTCTCCCTGGAGAGGGACTGCTGAAGAGCTCTCTCCTGTCCTCTCCAGGTGCCTTTCTCATCCCAGCTAAACCAGGACTTGTCTCCAGCACCCTCCCTTCCTTCTGGGGCTCCTCATCTTCCTCAGGGTCACCCCAAGGAAGGGGTCACCTGGCAGGGTGTCAGCACCCACCACAGCCCACCCTGTCCAAGCCTCCCAGCTTAGAGACCGAGATCGGTGAATTCTGGGGTGACAACACACAAAAGCCTTTTTCCTCCCCTTTATTCCACTAAATCCAGATGTTTTGCCACACTGGAGACACCTCTGGCCTGAGTCCCACAGCAGCCCCTTCCCCAGCAGAGCAGGAGAGACCACAGGCAACCCTCCCGCTGGGAACTGCCACCGCCAGCTGCCAACACTTTTTATCCTGCTTTTCCTTCTTTTTTTTGTTTGGGTTTTTTTTTCCAGGTTCTGTCCAAATGTCCTGTCACGGGGAAAGGCCAAGCCCAAGGATGATGCCAAAGAGCTGGTGAGGGTGGGGAGCATGTGCTGGGCATCCCCTCTGCCCACACCATGCCTGTTTCTCGTCCTCATTGACCCCTTCCCCCTCTTCCTCCTTCCCCGCCTCCAGGCTCGGAGGGGCGGCGGGGGAAGGAGGCAACTTCAGGCCGGGGCCTGGCCGGGCGCTGCAGGCCGCGCTCTCCTCGGGCGGCTCTTAGCGACAGGCCAGGGAATCGAGGGCCTATCCCGCCCGCGGCGGGGCACGGCGCGGCGCCCCGAGGGCTCGGGCCCGGGCCCGGAGGGACCGCGGTGCTCCCCTCCCGCCGAGCTGGGAGACTTCGCGCCCAGCTGCGAGGGGCCAGAGCCACCTCGGGGGGGCTCCCCTGCCGCGCCGCCCTGGGGACGGCCAGGCCACTGAGAGCCGTGGCCATCGCAGGCCGGCGGGCGGGAGCGTGTTGTCCCGGCCTCCACACGCCCTCGGGGGAAGAGGACCGGAGGGCACGGTCCCCCCATTCCTCTGCCCTCCCGCGGGCTGGGGCTGCCGGCAGCTCCATCTCCCGGGGTCGGCTGCAGCGGGGAGGGACCGTTCCTGTCCTGCGAGGCGGCAGCCTTCGGGGAAATCGTAGAGCTCTGGCGTAAAGCTGTAGCAGCTTTGTTGAGAGTGGTTTCTCCACTGCAAGAGGATAAGGGCCTGGTTACCAGACAAGAAGTAGAGGAGGGGTGGGAGGGTCTCGGCTTTGCCTGTCCACCCTCTGGTTGACTGTAAATAGCGACAGGAGCTACTGAGGAAGGTGATGGGGGCATGACTGAGCAGGCTGCTTTTTGCCTTGGCATGGCATCTGGGCAGAGAGTGGGCTCTTTGGCACAAATAACTGCAGAAGTAACACGGGGATTCAATAAAGTTATTATGGCTGTTTGGTTATCTTTAAGCAAGGGCAGAATAAAAACACCTTATAAAGATGAAGTGGCCATCAGTGATACACTGAGACCTTCCTAAATTTAACTTTCTTATGTGAAGAAACTTAAAAGCATGAGTCCAGTGATTTCTGGAATAAGTGTCCAGGAAAGAGCTTAATCTTGCTAAGTCAGGGATTCTTTTATCTCTGTGCACAGGCAACTTTTGAGATATGCATCCTTTTATGTTCTGAATACGTATATATTATACACACATGTATATGCACATGCGTGTGTTGGAAGGGAGTGCTGATTATCTGTTCTAAAGTTCCCAGATGTGATAGAGTTGGCATGCTGGTTTGTACTGGTCCTTCTCTGGTAGAAAGTAGAGCTATGCATTTCCACTTACAAAAGTGCTACAGAGAGCTTAAGTGCATCTGTTGTTGTTTGGTGTGTTGTTTTGTTTGGGTTTTTTTCCATAATAAGTGACGGAATCACCATTAGTATTTTCTGTTCTTCTTGCTGAAGAAAACCTCAGGAGACACTTCAGGTCTTGTTATATGATTGATGCACTTACCTATGTTGACATCAGTTTTTTAGGTAAAAGCATATAAAGTTAAGGGCTGGAAGGGACTTTTAGGAATTAACTTTGTCCAGACTACTTGAGTCAAGGAAGGTGCACTGAGAGAATGGAGGCAGATTTCCTATCAAGTGGACATTGAAAGAAGTGTAGACACTAGGAAGGCTTTCCAACTATGTCCAGTTTACAGTTTCCTAAGTTCTCTTAAAGCTTCAAACTGTTTAAGGAGCGTAAGCTTTTCCTCCATATGTAGGAAATAAATGGTACTGGAGTTCTGCCTGCCTACATTTCATGAAATGCCTAGGAAGCAAGTAGAAAAGAAGAAAAGGGGGGGTGGGAAGAGAGTGCTTAAGTTACATGTGCTAGCAATGCACTAATTTGGGATAATTAAGAACAGACTACCTTAAGTCTGACCTTGCATTGATGCCCTGAGAAAATGAAGAGCTCCAATTGTGATAACTTTTTTAATGTAGTTTTATGTTATCTGTGACCAGAAGATCTAGGATCCACTATATGACTAGCAACAGCAAACAGGTGCTTTGTTCTTCAGTCGAGAATAAGAAATTAAAAGGCAAAGGATTTATGGATACTCTGTTATTTCATCCCATTATAAGCGCAGACTTCATTAAAAGTACGCTCAAAACACTTTTTTTTTTTAAGGTCATACTTAATCTTGAAACTCTGAGAAATAGCAAAAGCAGGAGAGAACAGTGAGGAGAGCTCAGATGAAAGATAAAGGAGGGGTGTAAAATGCCTCTAATGTGAAGTTTTCTAAAAGAGTTGCTTCAGAAGACTTCCAAATGCAGATAAAGCCTTAGAATAGATGGAATGTGGGTCTCTTGTCCCTCAAAATAGTCAGTGTGCTGAGGTAAGGATGAGATGTTAGATGCTTCCATCTGCGCTTATAGCAGCTGAGAGTTAAAGGGGATACTGGAGTGTGTGAAAAAGGAGAGTGCAAGGAGTTTTTTCAGTTGTTCAGTCAAGTAATATGTATATTCTTAACATGGAGAATTCTGCTTCAGCTTATTGACTTGTTAACAACTTAGACCTTCTTAATGCTGTTTTAAGTACAGCTGATACAGTGCATTCATAGTGGCTATACTGGTGCCATTTAAATGCTAGCCTGCATCATCCATGTTCATGCTGTTCTCATCAGTATTGGCTGGAATGCTTTTTTTTTGAGTACGTGTCCCAATTTCTTCTCTCTCTCTTTTTTTTCTTTTTTTTTTCTTTTTTCTTTTTTTTTTTTTTTTAACTCTTTCAGTGAACATTTCAAACTGCTTAAACAGGGTTCATATTACAGTTCCAGATAGTTTTCCTCCTGTTAGGATTTTGGAGAGAACGTCACTGTAGACAAGCCTCAGCAGGCCTTTTGAAAGCATGTTTGAAACTTTTTGGTATCTTCCATAAGTCTTGTATTGGAGATTACACATTTAATAGGAATTAATTTTGTTCCTAACCATGTTTTCACGTAAAAAAGTTGAGGCCAACAAGATGGGTTGATGGAGGGGGAGAGGGGCAGTCTGTAGGTTTTTGCTGTACCTGTGCGAAAATCAACAGTGCCACTTCAGAGAGTGGGAGGAAGAGAGAGAGACAGTAATATTTTTGGGCAGGAGTGCTAGAAGAAGGGACACACGTAAGGACAAGACTTAAAGAAAATTGAGAGAAATGAAAGGAGGAGGTGAATACTCAGGAGAAGATGCAATGTGACAAGTAGAAAACACCTATCTGTAGAATGACACAAGAAAAGAAGAAATCTTAACATATAAGATACGTGTAAGTGGGCTGAAATTAGTTAAAACTGGTTGCTAGATGGAGGTGTGGAAGATTTCATTGGACAAAATGTCTTTGCAGCACATTATATACTTGGTGGTGGTATTTTTCTGTTAACAGTTTGAGAAACACATGACTGTGCACGAAAATTAATTTCACTGTGCAATGATGTGCAACAGACTTTTTCCCTCAGATATGCCAGGCAGCTTCTTCTAAAATTAAACTTCGTAAAAATCATCTTTACTTAGCCTGTGTAATAGGTTTTCTTTCTCCTATCCTCAAGTTTGGTGAATGTTTTCCTGTTTTGTTTATCTGACTGTCATTTTTCATGCCTGCTATCTTTTACAAACATGAGTATCTTTATCAGAACCTCCCACTTTTTTTTTTTCCCTCCTACTTTAAACTGCACTTTCAAGATAACTTCTGGGAAGTACTGTAATCTGAGGTTTACTTAATCCATGCATATGTTCTTTTTCTTTCTATTTCTTTTCCTCTCACCAGATAATACAAAAATGAGTAGCTCTTCTGTAATTGTAGGTTTGTAGGGATGTAAGAAAGTACTGAAAATTGATCTGTTTTTTGGTTGCCCTGTAAGTCTGAAGGAGCACGGCCCTAATACAGGGGAATGAGGTGACTTCAGCAAAGTCAGTGAAATATTACTTCTGAGGGAAGGGCCTTGTGTATCAAGTATGTTTTAAAGGGGGTCAGTTTTGATCTTAGTCTCTTTGTTTCAAGCAGAATTTTGAATATGGAGGGATCTTACTTAGATTCGGTTACTTTGCAATGTTTTCATGATTATCTGAGAAATTATAAAATGTAAAGGTGATAGTAGAAAAGGCAGCAATAATTTCAGAGGGTAGGAATTTAATCAAGAGACATTACCTGGAAAACATGTCAACATGGTTTGATAGGGATGAGTGCAAACTGCAGCATGGGAATAAAAATGGTCAAATCTACCAAAACACTGTGGAGACTAGACCATAGTTATGTAGAAGAGAATCCAAATGGGATAGCAGATAACATAATTATTATCAGACATGATAAAGCATGTCGAGTAATCCTGCTTTACTTGGTGCTTTTGGGTCCTCAAATGGAGCACTGTGCTCAACTTTGGGCACTGTACTTTGAGGAAGAAGTGGCTAAACTAGAAAAAGTTCAGGAGAGGGTATGAAGAATGGTCAGACGTCTACATAAAAGCTGATTTAGAGGTGCAAGTCTTAAGGTGCAAAAAGTGGTTTTAATTATTATTATTACATAAAGTTGTAAATTCTTCTTTGTCAGATGGGAATAGGGCAAAGAAATGGTCTTAAATTCCAGGATCTTACACTTCCCCCTTGTCCTGTAGCTGCTCACTTATTTCTCCTCTCTGTTGTTTGTAGTGTGGCACTCCTAAAGCTTGAAGTCATAAGCTGGTATAATGGAAGCATCTTGAACAGGGTGAAGGAATAGGGAGGGAGAGGTTGTCTAACAGTTGATTTTACTGTCACGTCAACTTCTTTAACCTACTTGTCCTCTGGCTGCATCACCACTGAATTCAGTGTGAGGGAAAGCAGCAGGTGCACATGGCAAGGGGGAGTGGGATTATATGGAATGTCAAACTGCACCCTTGGCTAGATGTTAGGATAATCTGCCTAATGGCAAGGATAATGAAGCACTGAAATAGGCTGCCTAAAGATGGTGTGCAAGCTACCTCAGTGGTGGTTTTTTAAGGACAAAGATCTGCTGGGAATGATTCTGACAGTCTGGCCTTTTGCCCATGGCCAGTGTCAACTAAGTGATCAACTTCCTGCAGTACCATTCGATTTCACTTCCTGCGATTTGTGCAACTTCTTGAGTAGATACAAGCAAAAAGATTAACCTTATGTTACAATTTAGAAATGTTGCCTGCTTACTGTGTTAGTTCTTCAGTGACTGGACCTGGTGTGTGGGCAGACAAAGGAGTAGTGGTCTAGAGCTTCATCCAGAATCCGCAAAGTTAATGCAATTTGAAACTGCAGTTTTGAAGTGTTGGCTGGTATGATTTTGAAGTGCTTCTGTGAGCACATAAGAGCTCAAGTGTGTTTCATGAGCTATGTGGATATTGTTTATACCCCTTGCTTTTGGCAGGGGTATGTTCTGGCCTCCTTTACACGATTTCAGGACTGGACTACAAGTAGACCCCTGTTACTGTGAGGTAGACTCTTCTTCCAAATTTAGCTGTGTATAAATTTAACCATTGCCTATTTAGAAGGTAACCAGGTAAGGAAACTTCCTTGGAGAAGAGCTAGTCCAAAAGCAGGGCAAAATTAGAATGCTTTGGCTTGGGAACTGTGGAGGCAACAAACTGTGCTGAGATGCAACCCATGCTGAGTCATTTGGGACCTGTTCAGTTATTTAGAATAGGCATATCCTGCCTATAATATTTGTCTGTGCTACTTTTAAAAACAAAATGAAACAAGCCAGAAGAAAGTAAAAGAAAGATTGTATGCAGCATGCACAAAACATTCCGAAGTAGGCAAACTGTGAAGAATAAAACACACTTGTAATTCTTCTGGAAGGTCTGCTTTGGGTCCACAGGAGCTAGGAGATTGTCAAGGGTGAACACAAAGTGTTTGTCTACTTAATCTATTTCAGGATAACCGTCTCTAGATTTAAAATGCAAGCTTTCCTTTTAGATATGTTATTACGTATCTTCTGGATAGAATTTCTTAAACCTACCTGCGTCTCTCATCAACATTAGTCAGAAGGCCCAAATCATTAACAAAGTATTCCAGTGACTTGGGGCAGGGAATAAAGGTGTGTTTAGGTATTTTTGTTCACGTGTGTTTGTTAAAAAAAAAAGGAATTTTCTCCATGTAAAAAGCAGTATGGGAAAGTGATAATGTTTCTAGGTTCTCTGACCACAGGTGCTTCTTTAGTTCGACTTCTGTTCCTGTCTTTTTTAATTTTGAATATAGAAGCAGTTTGATCCATAATGAACACTGAAGTATTTCACTGATTGAATCGTAAGATATGGTTCCTTTCTGAGAAGTAACTGTAGAATGGCATTGTATAGGTCTTAGCTGGGTCATACAAACTTTCACTTTTCAAATTGTCACTCATGCAGTCCTAAATAGAATCAGCCAAATAAGATGAAAGTGAACCTAGTTCCACTTTGTAGATGTCGAACTTATTACTTCTGACACCATGAACCAGAAGAATTACAAGTTTAAGACTTTTATGTGGGGCGTCAATTTTGAGAAAATCTACATGTTAAAATCTAGATAACTGGTGGCTACGGTATTTTCATATTAGGCCCTGTATCTAGGTTTTGCAGTTCTGTAGTAAACGTGTTGCTGTTGGTATATGCTCTGTATGATATCAAGAACATAACCTTAGCATACACATTTTCTCTCCTGGGGAGCATTGCAGAGCTATCACAAGTTTGTGCAGTGGGTCCAGTGATTTTTGAAAAGGGTTGAGTGGCTTTTGCTTCACATGTTGTAGAATTGGTGTATGTGCACAATAAATCCACTGTAAATTGCATTCACTAATCAACTCTACAGAATGCATGCTCTAGGCCTGGGTTTTCTTATAATTCTCAGGCTTGTAACATATGTTGCATAATGTGCATGTGCTTTGTGTCTGTGGAGTCAAGGTTCCTTTCTCCAGAGCATTTTCTTTTCTTTCTCCCTCTATACCTACCCATACATGTGTGGCTCTCCCCACTTCTTCCCTCTTATTCTAACTTGCAAGAGGCAGATTTTGGTAGTGGAGATTGGTTTGCACCTCTCAGACCAGTAAAGTGTCTTTCTGCCACAGATCCTCCTCTGTGACTGGACACATCGGTAAGGCTTTCTCTTTCTGGGGGAACTTACCTTAACTCAGAAGTATTTCTGGAATAGCTTTATAACTGACATTATCTGTCTGGACTTGTGCAGAGTGTTTGATGCTGTCCTGCATGACATTCTTGTCTCTAAATTGAAGAGATGTGGATTTGACAGGTGGTCTGCTTAGTGGATGAGGAATTGGCTGGATGATTGCACCCAAAGAGTTGCAGTCAGTGGCTTGATCTACAAGTGGAGACCAGTGATGAGTGGCATTCTTTGGGGGTTGGTATTGGGACCAGTGCTATTTAACATCTTTGTCGGTGACATGGACAGTGGGATCAAGTTCACCCTCAGCAAGCTTGCTGATGACACCAAGCTGTGTGGTGCAGTTGACATGCTGGAGAGAAGGAATGCCATCCAAAGGGACCTTGACAGTCTTGAGAGGTGAACCCATGCACGATTCAACAAGGCCAAGTGCAAACTACTGCACCTCCCCTATGAGGACAAGCTGAGAAAGGTGGCGTTGTTAAGCCTGAATAAGAGAAGGCTCCGTCCGTGGAGACCTTACAGTGGCCTTTCAGTACTTAAAAGAGGACCTCAGGAAAGATGGGGAAGGACAGCAGTGTAGTAATAGGACGAGGTGTAATGGTTTTCACCTGAAAGAGTATAGGTTTAGATTAGGCATAGGAAAGAAATTCTTTACTGTGAGGCTGTTGAGACACTGGAGTAGGTTGCCCAAATGAGTTGCGGATGCCTCATCTTTGGAAGTGTTGAAGGTCAGTTTGGATGAGGCTTTGAGCAACCAAATCTATTGGAAGGTGTCCCTGCCCATGGCAGGGGAGTTGGAACTAGAAGGTTTTTAAGGTCCCTTCCAACCCAAACCATTATATGATTCTATGAACTGGAGTTAGAAGGGAACACACTTTCAGCTCACTTAACATTATCATTTTGTTAGTTTTTTCTGCTTCAGTGGGGTATGAGAGGAGTAAAACTGACACGTGAAGCAGAGGTGTAAAAGTTCTCAAAGACAAATACGTGCAGAACAATATATAGATGGAGAAGGGACACAATTACATTAGTGTGGGGAGCATTTCAAAGCTCCTAAACTGTGCGATATGTGTCATCACAAAGGCAAATACAGTTCTTAAACTGAAGTAGTGTTTGATATTCAATAGTGAGACCCTTTGTACCAAGGTTTTAGGTGTCTGGGAAGAGAGAGACCTTAGGATTCAGTAGGATCAGTTGTTTCTAAGCTGGAGGCAGAGGAAATGGGCACTAAAGTGTAGGATCCTACAGAAAAGAAGGTAGTGGCAACTTGTAATACTGCCAAAGACTTCCCTGCACAGGTTACAATTTCTTCTGCTCCTACCATGCTGTATGTGTGCTGGAAACCACAGCAATGTTTGTTGTCTTTGGATGTCTTCATTATTTTTGTTGATCTCTGGACTAGGTGGGTAGTGGAAATGAATGGGTTTGCTGTTAGTGAGACCCCTAGTTGGCTGTGCTCTCAGGTAGGAGGATGTGTCAGTGGTTTTGCAGATTGGTTTGCTATGGTAACAATTAACAGTATGCTGTTATGTTTTGCCCTGATATGTCCTTTACAGATGTCTCGAAAGACAGTAAATATAGTCCCATAGAAGTAACATTGGCATTCACCAGCCTTAAATGTTGCTTAAGTTGTTTGCCAGGTAGTGATAACAGTAAGACCTGGCTGTTGGCAGCTTTGGAAAGTAATCACTTTGTGTGACAGTCACTTCATAATTTTAGTGTGATGTGGTCACATGTTTTAGCAGTCATGTATTTCTGGGTCTCCTTACTACCAGCTCATATGCAATCACTAGGGTTCAAATACAACTTTTGCTCTTATTTCTAGACAGAAAAGAATCTAAGCCTCCATCAGTTTAGTTGACCATAAATTACTTTGAGTTTTTCTGCACCCATCACATTTGACTCTTATCTCCTGTAGTTATCAAATGCATCACAAATCTTTTTATTGTTTGCTCTGTAAAGTATAAAATCAGGAGGAGGAATACACAGTTTAATGGAGCATGGGTAAGCGTAACATGCATCTGTACTGTCTATCAAGGTGATTGTCATAAAATCTGTTGGGAAACTTAAAGGCTGAGAGACTGTTAACTTAAAGGATGTTTGACATAAACTCAGTTCCATGGGAAAACTTCTTAATAGCATCATATGATGTGAAAAGTTTTAAGAAATCTGATTAAGAGTAGTCACGAATTCTCTTTATGCATTCACCTCTTCTTGAAGTAAACTGCAGACCAGTTAATTTCAGTTCCCTTTTGTCTGTGTTTTGTGCCTTTTTTCTTCTGGGTAGCAGATCAGAAGGTGCTGAGTTTGTTTTTATCGTGCAAAGAAGCAATAGAATATTTTAACTGAAATCAGCATGTTTCTAGGGGCACTTTTGACTTTTAATACCATTCTCTTTCATTGTTATTAAAGACAGATACCAAAAATATTCTGACTTAAAGAAGTTTTATTCAGATTTTTGCAGGCATCCAATTCTGATGTTGAGAGTGCTGTCCATTACAGTAGTATCTTGATGTTTTTTTCTCTTCATAATAGACAATAATTTAGTGCAATTGAAGGATGAACAGTCTAATATTCAGTTTGTATCTGACTGTTTACCAGAGAAGTAAGCACTTAAATATAGTTGTGCATAGAGCTTTGAATTGAGAACTGCACCTAAATAAGCAATTAGAAGTTGTTACAGGGAGCTGTAAAGAAAGAGAGTTGAGCTTTTTTTCCCTGGTCATTCTCCTTGTCAGGAGTTCACCTCAGAAATGCCTTGTCTTAACCTTTTCAAGTCTAGAAGCATCCCATAACTGTGCGTGCTGAATACTTGCGAGTGCTTCTGTAAAATTTTTTTTATGGCCACATGTCAGTCCTATAGCCAACCTGTGCTATGGAGGCTTTGCAAAGACTGCTGAAGGAGATACAGTTGTCAGTGAATGGGGGGAAAAAAAGTTCCTGTTTTATGAATAACATAAGTGATGCTGGCAGCAAGGAGTTTGTGCAGAAGCATTTTGCCAACATGCATATGTTAATTTGGCATGTAATTCCTCTGCAGTTTGCCACAGAATTTTACACACCAGTAAAATTCTGCATCCCCAGGTTGCTGTAGGTTGTTACTGTGTTGGCAGAATGGCAGTTGTTTAATCCAATTTTTTTCCTGCTGATTACTCTGTTTTCATTAATATTAATTGAATAACTGACCACGTCATCTTAATGTAAATGCATGTCTATATATCCAAACCCTTGTGAGGTACAGTTGGGTTTTTATGCTAATTAGGGCTTCAGCAAAGTCTTTTATGAATAACTGCAGAGTTAAAGAACTTGTCTGTCATCAATATACACATGGCTCAGGCAGTAATGCACATTTCCTTTCTTTCTCCTAGGAGGCGATGACCGCCGGGTCTTACTTTGGCATATGGAAGAAGCCATCCACTCAAGAGTCAAACCAGTTCAGCTGAAAGGGGAGCATCACTCTAATATCTTCTGCCTAGCTTTCAACAGTGGCAATACAAAAGTGTTCTCTGGAGGTAAGGAAGGAAGAACACCCTGATTTCACAGGAGTTTGCATTGTGAATGCCTTGGAGTAGAAACCATGAGCAAGATCCTGCCCCACATGAAAGGTCTTTTCCGTAGTCCCTTAAGATATGGAAGGTATCCTTAATCATCAGCTGAAGATTCTTTGGGAACAGGGAATTCTGCTTTTCCCAAACCCTGGTGTAAGTGCATCGTGTCTTGAGCTATGCATGAGAATCCTGGGTCTGGTTTGCCCTTGCTTGTGCTACGGACTGTGGAACATGGTCTTCATTATTCCCTCTTAATCTGTGCTGAGAGCAGACCCTCCATCCTCTCTGGCACTCAAGCCTGATGCTTGAAGGCATCTGCTGCTACCAGCTGATGTTAATGCACCCTTAGATGGCTAATGAAGGGCTATTGCCATCTATTGGTAGATCACTTTTTCTCAGATCTCATTTCAGTCCTCACTAGGTAAGTGCCTTGTAGAACTGTTGGGATATTAGGCTCTAATTTGCCTTGATATTCTTCATCTTTTTTAATATAAACTGTTTTAACAGAAAGCTTAATTCAGTCTTAAAACTCATATAAGGAAAGTGGACTCGTTCTGGGGTAATATTTCCTAGAATTTAGGTTCATTTCACCACTTGATTTTTGAAGTGTTGAGTAGGGAGGGAGATTGAATTGAGAAAAAAAAAAGGCACAAGACTATCAAAATGCAGTTAGTGTAATTTTCTGCTGTACTTAATTTTCTGTATCTGACATGATAATAGAATGGACAGGAAATTTTATCTTTCATCAGTACGTCTATTAATGTAGTCTGTTTGACTTTTTTAGGATACTATAAGACTACATGGTCAGAGCCCTTCATTACCTTTTTGAACCAAGATTTGTGAACTGCAGATCAAAGCTATAAATTCATTCTAAGCTCATGTGAATGGTGTAAGCTTCCCATCCTTCAGTCCTTTGTTGAAACTGTAATATCCCTTAGAAAAAAAAGGCATGATGACAAAGCCTAAGTTGGTGTCATATTTTAAGGATTAAATTATTCAGATGTGCTTCTTGGGTGGAGAAAACTTCCAAATGTCAAATAGTGATGCCTATCTTCTGCTTCTGGGGACTGCTATTTTATGAGAAAGGCAGCAGTCCACAGTCTTCAAATGAATCTATCTGCATGAGTGATTCCAAAGAAATTTTAGGCTGGAGTCTGTTTCAATTCACACAAATGGAACCTTACATGAATATTCAAGGAATGAACTGTGCCAAATCTTGCTGGACCAGCTGTAATGGTATTTTTTCATTTCCAACTCAGCCCTCTGTCCACCGGGCCCTGCTGTCAGAGGCTGCTGTTTTCACAGGAAGGGCAGCAGAGGGGTTTGACTACCTTGCCACTGCAGTTAACACCTGCAGTTAAGGATTTACATCATTGATTGTGGTGGATTTTTGCTAAGATAGCAGGTTAGATGAGCTGTGACAGCTGATGCACAGACAAACTGGCCGTTCTTATCTCTTTTTCCTCCTCCAGTTTGCATAAACACACTGTGCCTCTGCCAGAGATTATTTCCATTGGAGGAGTCAGGAACTCTTTCAGCTGCTCCACCAAGATTCGCAGAGCTTATCTGCAAGGGCTGTGAGTCTGACTCTTGGATCCCTTGTAAAAAGTCATTTTGCTGCATGGCCTAGATGTACCATCTGTTTTATCTCTTTATGGGGCTGACTATATTTATTCACTCAACAGTGTTCTGGAAGATTCTTAAAAGATCCGAAAGAATTGTAGGTTCTAAGATTTATTGGTCGTCATCCTTCTCCAGTACTGCAGTTGGAGTTGTATTCAAACCATGGACTTAATACTTTGAAAAAACCCTAAAGATTAGAGTATGGATAATAGTGCAAGGCACACAGAACTCAATTCATTCTGTAAATAAAGCTGCCTGCGACTAATGACTTAGAATCTGATGAACTTTCCCTAAAGCAGCCCTTGATGGCAGAGGAGAAAGGATTTTCCACTTCAGCACAAATTGGATTGCATCCAAGGAATTTCAGAGCTCTTTGCTTTGAAGGAGCACATGTGTAGTAAGCACCACATGTAGCCATTACAAAAATGGAAGGCAGGATCCAAGTGGACAGTGGTTTGCATGCAATCTCTGGTGAAAAAAACCTGTCTCTAGACACCAAAGAAGTTCCCATCCCTGAAGAATTCTGTTGCCCTTCTCTGTCAACACACACTGAGAGCAGAGCAGCATTTGAAATAAAGATACCTTCTTAGTAAACTGCATGGACTTCCCCCCGTCCCCCATTTAATGTTAGGTATATGAAAAGCTGAAATAAGCCTTCAGGGAATTGAATTTGTTTCTGTAGAGGTCTGCTGTGACAGATACAGGGTTTAGGCCACCTTAACTCTCCTCCTCTGTATGTATTCCGCAGTATTTCATCCTCATGGTATGATTGAAGGGAATGACAGATACATCTTGTCTTTCTGATCGTCATAACTGCACTTAGCAAAACAAGGGGGATAAAAATGTGAGCATTGCATATACAATTACAACCCAGTTATTCTCAGTGAGGAATGAACTCCTATGTGTTAAGATAACTCACTGTAAGTGGGACCCTACTGGGCTGAACAGCAGTGACATTTTCTGTAGAGATGAATCTGTATCAGAAGCAACCAGGTAGTTTGGGGGTTAGATTTTTGACACCACCTTCTCTTCCCACACACACAGAGAAGCAGTGGTTATTCCCTATGCATCTCTCTCTTTCCTCTCTCTCTCCTCCCCCCCCTCCCCCTTCCTTCCCATTTTGGAGTTGGTGATGGAAAGGAAGATTGATCCCATGATGGCTACAGGCCTGAAGCCAGGCATCTAGAATGATTCTGTTGTTCATACTGTACAGAGAGTGAGGAGCAGGAATTTTGTCCCTGGAGAAACTAGGCTAGATTTTTCACTAGTGAAATACATAGGCACTAGAGTAGTTTTACTAGGTGTAAACCTTGCCTGTAATGTATGATGGGCAGTTTCCATTGCAGTTAATGATCAAAGGACACTTGCACGTAAGTGTCTTATTTATTGTACCATGGGAAAGATGAGCCACTGCAGTAATCTAAGGCTGGCAGAATTTAACTAGGGGCCTGTGCAAAGCACAGGCAGATGTAGAAGAATCTCATACCTCATTAGTCAAAGAGAAACTTTCTCTTATTTTTTTCTGTTGGGAAAGAATACAAATTGAAATGCATATGGGATAAATGAAAACAACTGAGTCAACTGAAGACTTAAGAATCATAACATGAAATCTTACTCTTTCTAAACCTCTCACTTTGGTGCACATCAGGAGAGCTTCTTAACCTGATACCACAACTACAAAGACATACTGAGCATAAAAATATGGCTTTGTGGGATTTCTCTCTCTCTCTTTTTTTTTTTTAATGAATAAAATATAAATGCTTGTCTCCTTAAATATTTCTCAAGTGGAAGTACCAAATTAGATAAATTCATATTCAGTCCAGAGAGTAAATAAAAAAATACTCTGTTGCTGTAGCTTGAAAAACACTGCATGAGCCAGTGGCATTACTTTGTAGCTGTGACCCTCTTAGTCTGCATGCATGTGGTTAGTTTCTATTGTATTCAGTGGATGTGATCAAAGAAAAGTGACATGATTGTCTGGTTACTTGGTTTGGTTTTTGTTAATACAAAAGAAATTACACTGGCTGTCACGTTTGTGCCTTCTCAATGGTTGCAAAATCCTGAATGCTGACAGTGTGAACTGGTGGCATTTGAGCTGGGAGTCCAGTGCATTTTGCTTATGGCATCTCTTTTCACCTTCCATTATCTTTTTATGGAGCATCCTCTGAGCAGGGGAAAAAAAGGTGTATTCTCATGGGAGTTAAAGGTGTTCTGCTGCTTCATATAATATACTTCTGTTTACTGCAAACATCCCAAAACTCAGGCTCCAAATGAACAAAGAAAGAGCAGTAACACAGTTAAGTAGAATTATTTGTTGAGCAGCGGCATATGGAATGGACTGGTGCATTTGGTCCTGACTGGAAATGTCATGTGGAGCCTTTCACAGAACTGAGGAGAGCGCTGACCACTTCGCAACTGAATTGGTCTTCTCTCTGCTTCAGTTTTGCTTTGAAAACAGAAAGTTAAAGAACAATAAATGTGAGGGTTTTATTCTATTCACTGTAATGCTTTTTAACCCCTGGAACATGATATTAAGTGTTTATATTTCTCTTTATAGGCAATGATGAGCAAGTTATACTCCATGATGTTGAAAGGTAAATACACAGTTTGTGTTTCCACTGCTTCAAAAGCTTCCTTAATGTCAACTTGCTGGAGGCACTTTTTTGTTTTAAATTAATGGTCTGGGAGAAGAGCACAGTGTTTTAATCCTTAAATGTGCTTTTTATTTATCTGAATTCATATCTGGAATGCAGTATTCCCCATCACCTCATTTTTTAATTTTTTTTTTTAGCTCTTGGGTTCTTGACCTTGTAAAAGAGAATGGTTATTATATACATATGCTCTCCTGCAGGCAGCATAGTAGGTTCTGAACAGATTCAGAGTGAGATTATACTGGCACATGTATAAGTATTATGGCACATACGGATTCCCTGTTTTGTTTTTCAAAGCACTCACCTGAGTTGTATTTTAAGATAGCTAGTGCTTGGCCTACCTACCTACCTTTTAAAACTTTGGGTGCAGCTGCCCGATATTCCACACTAATGTGAAGCACATTTGATACTTAAGTTTTACCAGAACTGCAAAGCAGTTGGGAATTAGGCTTTGTTGTGCTACATCAAGCAAGATTAGGTTGTGAGTCAAAATATAATTAATACTGTAATGGTAATGTATTAGATTTAAGCAATGACCATTTAAATAACAAGAACACAAGAAAATCAAGTATAAAGAAAAAGCAGGAAGGGATATGTGTAAGAACAGAGAAATGTAAAACCTTAAATCTTTTTGAGTTGCCTGAATCCTGGTTAGCATAATTTAGACATATTTCTTGCTAGGTTTGTCCAAAGCCTTTTGCATTGACCTGATTGGTGCACATCTGCCTTCCATCACACCTTACATCTACTTACTGTATAAATCTTACATGAGAGCTGGGCACAAGCAACTTTGCCTTAATCTTCTAATGCTTTCTCAGGATTATTATGTTGGTTGGTGTTTGTTGGCTTTTTGTTTGCTTTGGTTTGCATTTGGAGGGGTGGGTGGGTTTTATGTGGTTTTTGCTTGGTTTGGGGCGGGAATGTTTTGTTTGCTATTTTGCTTTTGCTGTTTTGGTTTTGGTATTTTTTTTCCTAAATTTACAAATGTAACAATTTTAGATGTTGGTGTTTATTGTGTTCTGAATGTTTAAGCTTCTTCATGATATTTGTCTTTGACAATTCTCTAAATAACTTATTTTTTCCTGCTCTATCTTACTTAGATGTTTTAACAAGTCTTTTTAATATGTATGTGTTTTTAATGTACTTTTATCAGGGTTGGTTTTGGTTTGTTTTTTTTAGGTATGCTAAGTCCAGTTGTATACATCATTCACTCCTCTTAAGGCTATTTGTGTGATCTTCTGAAAGAAACCTTACTAGTCTGACACACTGAATTCTGATTGATTTATACAGAAAAGTTGCTTTGTTGTCTTGAATGATAACACTTGCTCTATCAACTCTTTTTCTGCTATTGCCTTCTTGGCCTTTCTGTTAATGGTCCATGAGATAGAATTAGTAGGTCTGTCACTGAGAGCATCAAGTGCCATATGAGCGAAACACTGATTTTATGTGGGATCTCTTTGGTAGAGTTTCCATGAGGTATAGTGATTGTATACAGTGTATTCACTAAAGAAATAAAGGGGTTTTGCCAAAGAAATAAAACTATCCCAGAATCTTTTGGTGTCCCCATGCTATTTTTTTCCTCTTTTTTTAAATGATCTAAAACCATGGGAAAAGAACAAAGAATAGGCCTTCGGGGTTTTTTTATAGCTGCAGAATGGCTGAAATGTAGGTACTTTGGGGGGGAATTATTTTTATTTTGTTCTTTTTTTGGTGCTTTTTCTATATGGAGACAATACACGTCTGATCTATCCTGGAGAACCAAGAAAACTTACTAAAAAACACCAGCTGGAAAGTTGCTCTTCTGTGAGCTCCAGATGAACTTTTGGATGATACAGAAGCCTGCATGAACCTGTCTTGTTTTTCTTTTTACATTAAGTAGTAAAAATTTAGTCCACAGATGCACAGACCTGTTTCCCATTACCTTCTCCCAAACTTAATTTAATACAACATGATTTTCATAGCATCGTGAAGTACCTGAAGGTTTTAATGTGTGGCTTTTGGTCTAAGGGCTGGGTTTTTTTCCCCTCTCAGCATGACATCTTGATCACTCTGTATTGGATTTTTGTTTGCTTTTTTACTGTAAACAGAAGGGTCTTCTTATGAAGTTTCATAAGCCTTGTCCCTAAGTATTGCCAGGTAGACAAAGGTGTAAATACTTCGCTTTTTAAAACAATGGCAAAAGAAGGAATGAATGATAGTATTGTTTGTCTTCTTTTTCCAGCACTGAGACCTTGGATGTGTTTGCCCATGAAGATGCAGTGTACGGCCTTTCAGTGAGCCCAGTAAATGACAATATCTTTGCCAGTTCGTCAGATGATGGCCGAGTTCTTATTTGGGACATCCGAGAGAGTTCCCATGGAGGTGAGATCTAGATGGAAAGGGTCATTGATTTGGGAAGAATTTGGGCAAGGCAGTGAAAGGAAAAGTTATATTTATCTGGGACAGTCAAGACAGGGAGTGTTGGAGAAGGCTGAAAGTGAGGCATAATTCTTGTGGCTGATGATAGGCGAGCTCTGGTATTTACAGTTCAGTGTTACTATCTTACATGACTTCATAATGTACTGGCATACAGTGCAGGCTAGCATAGAACTTGGTATGAATAGATTTTGAGTAAGGAAGCAATGGAGGACTTTTTTCTTCAAAAAACCCCATCTTGCTAAACTAGAAATCAATTATGAATGTGGATTTTTTTGTTTGCTTGTTTTTGTCTATAGCCTGGGATAAAAAATTTCTGGATGTTTAGAAAGCTGTTACTTTGATTTGAATAATTTTCCAAAGTTATTTATATGCTTCCCTGGAACCCTGAGAATTGCTTGTAGGCATAATGTTTTCTGCTTCTATGGGAACTTAGAGCCCTTATATGATAAGAGAGAGGTTGAATTATTACTTCAGTCTTTGTTTTCTAAACCAGAGTTGAATACTCTTGATTTATGTAACAAACCTGCAGCTTCTCTAAACACTGCAATCTGATTTTACAGCTTCAGTTCTAAGGATGAAGAATCTCAGTTTCCAACTGCAGTTACATCAATTTGGAGATTAATATTTCGGTATATGAATAGTTAAGTACTACTTCAGTAAACGAAGTTGTGAGTTTACCTCATCCTAAAGAACAAAAAGCTGAGAATTTAGAACTGAGAAATCTTCAGGAATACAGAATCTGGTTCCCTTCCTTCATAGCTAAAAAAACTTTCATCTTTTTTGTGAGCTGATTAAATGCAGTTGGCTCAACTTGTAGTTTCTACTACAGGAAAATTTACAGCACTGAAATCCAGCTTGTGTGTGTTGTGACTATTGTACACATTTGTCATGGGGTCAAAGTTGCTGTTTTACTGAATTAACTTTTCCCATGCCTAGTGAATTTGATAACTTTTCTAGACTGCGATTCTGTCCCTTCCTAGTCAAACTAGGAAATGAAAGCTGAAACAAGTCATACTTTATACATAAGAATCTTTTAGAGCCACTAGTATCATGAAGGTTTTATTGAACATGAATAAGTAGAGTTAGTAGTAACTAGAATTAGGTCTTTCTTGATAAGCCCTACCAGAATACTCAGGAGCAGATTGCTTATTGATGCCCTCTCTACCCCAGGCACATTGCCTAAAACCTAAATACACTAGCCCCACATTTGGTTTTCTGTAGTCTGATTCTTACTGTGGATTCAGATTCTCTTGTGCAATTGTGATAGCCCTTATCTCTTTCCTGTCTGGTAATTTTATTGAAGTATTCTGAAAAGAAATGCATATACTCAGCATATGTATATCACAGACTTTAAGATATCTGTAATGTCTCTTCTGTATCTTTGACGAACTCGGTAATAACCTCCCTCTTGCTCAGAAGTTCCTTTCTAGCACAGTGAACGGTTGTCTTCCCTTCATCCTGTTTCTTACCCCATGCAACTCCCTTTGCTAATCCCAGCTGCCTGTAGCCAAACTTGATGCTGTAACACGTGTGAATTTAGTCCTCATTAGATCTACCACCTTTCCCCTGTATAAAAGATGAATTACTTTGTCAAAGAGATTGAATTAGTCTGCTGTGACTAATTTACCTTTGGTAAATCCAAGTGTCATTTCATCGCTGTTTTTCTGTTTTCATAATATCCAAGTGGTGAAACCAAACACTGAATTTGGCTTCCAAATTACAAAAAGTGAAAAATTCCTTTATTGCCCTTTCCTGAACTCTGCACCATAAAGATCTGTCTCTGTTAGGAGAGCTACCCATTGCTGACAGTGGATGCCAACAGTTGGTGGGACTGGATGCTTAAATGCATCTGTATGAAGGTGCTCAGTATCATAAGCATCTGGGTTTCTGAAATCGTATGAAATGAAGGTTGTCCTTCTTTACTGTAGTTAAACCTTGATGCTGTTTTTTTCTGTTGCCAAGACTTTGTATGAGAAGTCTGCACCAGTGAGAATGGATGGAGGAAGTGTTGGCTGTGGTACATTTGGGGCTGTTTTGGAGTAGTGTCTTAGGTTCTCTGAATTTTGAATAAAGGGCTTTTGCATGCTTATATAGGAGTCCTGAGTCAGCATTTGTATGTGAGCCCTGACAATGTTTATTACAATATAATGCTTGTCACTGGGGTAATCCCCATGTCTGCAGTGGTATTTTGATGGGAATAGGCACTATTGAGTATAGTAGTTACCTTGAGTAGCCAGCTCATTAAAGTCTTGCAAATAACATCCTAGTTTAAAATAGTGCCTTAAAAGAAGCTGGAAAAGGAGTTTCATTTCCTTTCTGATTCTTCCTGTCTTTCACTGCTGGGTGATTTATACAGCAATTTCTATAAACCCACTTAATTTTTGTTAGAGATGGTGTTGAACTTGTCCCTTGAGAAACATTTTCGTACTCCAGCGTATCAGAGCTACAACTGTGAATAAGCATAAAGAAAAATAAAGTAATCCCACTACTTTTCATTAAAGTGACTTAGTGCCTCATTAGTTTAGCTCCTGTAATCTCTCTTTGACAGGCTGAAAGGCAACTTTTGATACCTTAAAAGAAAGCTGCAGTGCCAGACTATTTATAATAAAGGGTGTGAAGGAAAACATCAGTAATTAGTGACAATGATTTGACTAAACAAATGTACACAAATGAAAAGTTTATTTTAAGAACTGACTCCTTTATTTGTCAATCTGATGTTGTTTGTCTCTCCACTTGGTTAATGCAGGCCATTGGTTCTCAGTGGGGGCTGCCATTTTAATAACACAGCCTTTTATGTCCCAGCAGGGATCTGACTTGATGATGCAAATGTGGAAGGTCAGTTTTGGTATTAAACCTTATTTGGAACTGCCAGCAGACCAACAGCAATCTCTGAAGCCTTTGGGCAGGCTGGCAGAATAGAAGTTTGCTCCTGCTCTTCGCTTTACCTTTACCTCCTGTGACAATTAATGGCACCAGGGAGGTTCAGCCATAGTCAGAAACCTTTGTTTTGATCACAGCTAAATGAACGCTATAAAAGAAAGTCTCTGTGGTAAAAAGCTTGTAATTGAGTGTGAGAGGAGGATACAGATAGGGCAAGACAGGTAAGTGTTAATTCTGTCACAGTTGCTTGATAAGCAGCAGTTTCAGAAGGTATTGGGAATTTGGAAGAGTTTTCTGTTTAACCATGTTTTATATGTCTTCATGAGGGATGCAAAGAAAGAAAATTAAGTACCTTTGGAGGTGCTAGTGGGGGTAAAGGTTCCTGAACACAGTGGCTCAAATGAGGGAAGTAACACAGTCTCCCAGGCACACGAGCTACACAATGGTTGCATCAAAGCAAAGAGTGAATGGAAAAGTCTGGCATAATCTCTGGCTCAGAATAGGCATTGATTCTGTTTTTTCAGCTGAGTGAAAGAATGGCATCATGCCACAAAGATACACACCACAAAAAGAATTAGACTGTGCCTAAAGCCATAAAGCTAGCAGAAAGATACAGAGAAGGATGACAAGGGTGAAGGCTTTTCCCAGTCTTCATGGAGACAGCATTTTGATGGAATGAATAGGGCAGAGCAGCAGGCCAAACAGTCTCAAGATGACAGCGAGAGGTTCTGGATGAGCATGTTTTTAACTCTGTGTGTGAACAGCAAAAGCCAACAGTCAGCATTGTTTTTTCATATAACAGGAATACCCTTCTTTTCTACTTGTACAGCAGCTCATAGGTGTCAGGCTTCTTTTCCCCAGTGTTGGCAGCTTGCTTTGAGCTGAGTTCCATACAAGCTTGTTTCATTTTTTTTCTAGTATTATTGTCCCGTATAAGCAATTGCTGATACATTTACAGTTTGGGTGACCATCAGTGGCTGTGAGAAGCTTCCAGGCATATATTTCTAAAAGGCTTTCAGAAGACCTGTGTATAGTCCTTATTAGATGACCATTTGGTCATGAACCTTAAGAACATTCAAATACTTGATCTTTGAGAAGCCAGTTTAAAACTCCGATAACCTTCCATAAGCAAAATGGTGTCTTGAAACTCACTATGTGTCCTTTTCCATATGTAGACAAAATTAATGTACCCATGGGTGGATTTTAAACCCTCAAGTTGGATGTGTGAGCTCAAGAGATCGTTTGATCATGTCTCCATATCTTCAAATCTTGTTATGCTGTTTCCATATTAAGCTGCCAAACTCATTGCATTGAACAGTTGTATGCATTGTTTATTCTTATGTCTGAAATCTCAACTTTTTCAACAGAGCCCTTCTGCTTGGCACACTACCCATCGGCCTTTCACAGTGTGATGTTTAATCCAGTAGAACCCAGATTACTGGCTACTGCCAACTCTAAGGAAGGTGTGGGACTCTGGGATATTCGTAAACCTCAGAGGTATGATCTGGCTGTGCTTGTCTTAGGCTGTGCTATTTCTTTCCTTTGAGAGGTGATGGCATGCCACTTTTTTTTGTAATGTCAGATGATAAGAAAAGATGCAGAACAAAGTTAACTGCAATGTTAATAATGCAAAGTAATTTAATTCAGTGTAATTATAATTCTTCTTCATACGTACAATCTGATTTGATATAAATGAAACTAGATCTTCAGTGTTAAGGTAAGTGATTTTTTTTTTTTTAATTTTTTTTTTTGTTTTGGAAGCCTGCCTGGCCTCACCACTGTAGATTAACTCAGATTCTTGTGTCAAGTTCATTGTTGTATTAAGCACTGGCTTCCTTGTACTGGAAGAAGCTGTGGTGGCCACTGTCTGGTTTACAGTTTGTTTGTTTTCTTCCCAGCTCAGTGGCTGACTAGAGATTGTGGACAGTGCAGGTTTTTACGTAGTGCTTAAGAGTTTTATAGGACTTTCTGGGTAATATAGACACATGGATAATCGGTTTAGCTACATAATGTGCTTTGCACTGGATTTTAAACAAATGAAGAGAATAAGTTTGCAGCATGAAGTATGGTTAGGCTGGGTTCTAAAGTGGATGTATGCAATGTCTGGTAACAGAGCTTGGCATGCATGAGAGATTAAGCTTCTGTTGAAGTCTTTTTCACTCTTCCAGATTTTGAAAGTAATTTATTTTCTTTTTTTTTTCTGATTAATATGATAAAAAAATTTGACCACCTCAAGTAAATGTTTCCCCTCCTCTGCTTCTATGTTTACATGTTCCCAGTTACAAGTATTAAGCGTAGGAAGGATAATTAAAAAAAAATAAAATAAAAGATTCCACTTGTTCTCAGAAACAAATAAGCTGTATCTACTTATTTGTACAGAAAATTTGAGGATTTTTACACCAGAGTATTTTTCTCCAAAATACACACCTCCAACTGGATTATAGGAGAATTTGTCTTCCAGCTTACTGTTACATCCCTCCAGCCAGGGGAGTTGGTTTTATCCACTGCTTTACTCAGGCAACACTAAACACCTCTACAAATGTAAAACAAAATATTTTCAGGGTTAGGAAAAAAAAAAGTGCTGATACATTAGCAGATTTTATTTGTATACTGTGAAATTGATTAATTTTTTGATAGGAAGCTGGGAGTGCTTTATGCTTGGCTACTACAGGGAAGAAGGTAATTGAAAAGCCAGTATTTCTTGGCATGCATGGGGAAATGTAGAGACAGTTGCACAGCTCTGAATTGTGAAAAGTTCATCTCACTTCAGATAGTCATAATTTGATTAGTCGTGCTGACTGAGTCAGGATACAGAGGCGGATTCATTTTGCTTTTTTCCAAAGTTCATTCACAGCTTGGTATCTCTTCTGTCTCAGATTCAGTGCAGCCATTGAGCTTCCCCCTTCTCCCCCAGGATACTAATAAGGTCTGAATGTGGTGGGCTGGCTTCTCAAAAATAGCATATGAAGCACTGTTAAAACACAACTAATAAAAGTCCAGCATGATTACAAGTTGACTGGTGATTCTAGAAATCCTGTTTTTCTGTTTTTAGAAGGTGCTAGTATTGAGGTGGGCATTAAACTGAAACCAACTGTATTGTTTCTTTTTAAAAAACAGTGCGTTGAAAAGCTTAAATGTGGTCTTAATTAATGAGGCTGTTGTAAGGCACGCACACCACTAGATGGGGTTTGATAGCTGTGTCTTTTTTAGGAAAATCGAAAAAAGGCAAGTCTGTGAATCTTCAACCGTTTTCAATAAAACATGTATTGTTACATACTTCCGGGGGCGACTCAGCAAGTCAGTTTACATATATATTTCAAGCAACAAATATGTAAATCCAGCTATTTTTAGGTATTCATGTTCTCCTTTCTATTTTCCATGCAGCCCCATGCTCAGCTGCTCCTTTTTACTGAAATCAGAAGGGTCTTTTCCTTAGAAAATATGGTCATTATGCCCCTAACCCTTCCCTCCTTACGTCAACTAATTGGAAGTTTTGAGATCAAAATGAATATTGACCTGTCCTTTTAATGACCATCACATAATTTTAAACCAGTTTTCATACTACAGAAGTGTTTGCTGCTTGTGATGTGGGTGAACGTCTGTTTTTCACACAGTGGTATCCATTTGCGTGGCCAGTTCAAGGGCTAAAATGCTAAGTCTCGGGTCAGTACCAGAAATACTATCTTAGGGCATTTTTAAGAGCCTGGGATGGCTTACCTAAAAGCTCCCAGGCCCTCATTCCTGCTGTGTCCATTGCACTAACGATGTGGTTGGCCAGTTTTCTGAGCCAGCTCGCCACACTGAGAAGTTAGAAAACTAGCCTGGAAGAGCTTTGTAGCTTTCCTACACCCCAGCAAGTTGAACTAGGTTCAGGGAGGGCCCAGTGTATAGCACAGATGATGGAGAAGAGAGGGGAAGGCCCATAAAGCTAAGAACAGGGGACACTTGACTTACATTCCTGCAGTACAACATAGTGTTCCAGGACACCGGTCTTGAGTGTTAAATTCTGGGAACACTTTTGTACCCAGAACTCAAGTACTGGATTCAAGCTCTGAGTGAGGTAAAAGTGCTCACATGTGATAGGCTTTTTAAAGATTCTTTTCAGAGTTCAGCAGGCTTGTGCTGTCTGTCTAATTACAAGTCAATGTACTCTAAAAGCTCAATGAGGAGTTAAAAAAACCCTTGACCACCAGGATAAACCTGGTATCCCTTGGTGATGGTAAACCTTATGGCATATTTTAAAAGCTAACTTGATCACACAGGTCATAATAAGCTCAAGTTAAAGGAGTGTCAGTGTTTTCCATCAAAGCTTTACAGACAAAGCCAAACAGGAACATTTCTTTCTTTGTCTTGGCTGAGAAGTTAGGCAGTTCAGAGCCTTTATAAGCAAAGTTGTTTAGCTCACATTAAATAATCACATTAAATAATGGTGTCTCAAAAAACACCACTGAAGAAGGCTCTCTTAATGGACTTCAAATTTGCCTGCTGCTCTAAGAATTCAGAGGAAGCAAACTCCCAGTCTGTGGATGAGGAGTATCTGTTATTAGGTATTGGTGAATCACCCAGCAATTAGCTCATTATATAGTAAGCAAAATACAGAGATGGAAATTTTTTTCCCTGTAATAGACTAATTAAATTCAGGGTTATCTGGAGGGAAGACTCAGCATATTTGTGAGTATTGGTGTCTGTTGATCTTGCCAATGTGAGGAGGACTTCAAAAGATGTGGCTGTACTGTGCTGCTAGTCTCCCCCTGACAATGTGCACTCCAAAGTCTGTCTTAAACAGAGCTTTTTCTGCCAAGAAATACTATTTGTTCAGTTTAGTTGTTGTGCTTCAAGAAAACACAATCTAACTCTTAAAACGGTGTACTGAATGCCTAACTTCTGGTCCAAATCTATTTGAAATCACAGGCACTCGGGACTTAGGTAAATCCAGTCCTTGGTTCCTGATTGTTTTGCCTAATAGTTTCATTTAGGTGACAAGCCTTTTAAATACCTGATTACCTTTTGTTTCTGGATCAGTGGCCTCTGGCAAGAGAAAAACAGTGTATATACTACATGACTTTCATCTGTGGAGGGATATGGAATATCTCTATAATCATGATAATCGAAAGATGTAGAAGTCTTGAAGGTAGTTTATGGTAGATTGACATGCTGACAAGTAGCTCAGAAAGTGAGGTTTCAGGTTCACAAGTCCTTTGTCAGTTTTGAAGTAAAGTGGTGGCTGCCAGAACAGGAGGCCATTTGAGAACAGTTCTTCAGAGTTTAGTTAGATGCATCTCAAATAGACCATCTTTGCAAGAGATGGCTCATTATTATCTCTGAATAGAGGCATGGTTTATTTTCTTGGTGGCTGTGTTGGGTGAGAGCGCAAGGGAAAAGGAGATGATGAATGTTTGCAGCTCTGTTTCTACCACAGGTGATATTTTTATAGCCTGTTGCATATAGAGGACTTTAGAAAACCTGTGTAGTGATGCAGAAGGTATTACAAGGTCATAAAACCAGCATTGTAACCGAGTCTAAGTCTATAGATTTAGGTCTCCCAACTGTTACTAATTTTAGTTCCCAGGCTCATACCTTCAAAGTATTTGATCCTTCCAGAAGAACAGAGACAGTAGTTATTTTCTGAGACATGCTCATGCACATGCTGAGCTTTATCCTTTCTAGCTTACCTTCCTGAGCTCACTGTAAAAAGTGGCTATGACTGGTTTTATCTGTGTGCTGCCAGGATGTCTGGTATGTTGGCTGAAGTACTGAGCTTCTGGAGGTACAAGTATGGGATCCAGTATTGTTGATGGTTGTGCTGCAGGGGATATTAATTCAGGGGATAACCACAGGGTTTGCTTCCAACGATGAATTTAGTGACATTGAGCACTCTTCAGAGGCTAGAACTGATGGACTGGGAATTCTCTCAAAGTAGCGTCTTTGTCCTCCTTTTCTGATCAAAAACAATTGTCATTGTTTTTTCCTCACAGGTTTTTACTAAGATGTTCTCTGATGGCAGGAGTAGCATGGTGGGAATATATGTGGAGATTTAAGGTTTTTCTTCAATTGCTCTACAATTGACCCTGCTTTAAAGGAGAGAAGCTTGTGGTTCTAATCACTAATAATGCATGTGCTTTGGGATTGCCAGAGCCCCTGCAGATGGAGTCCTCTATCTCATTGAATTGGCAACTACCAGCTTATTTTATTGCATTATAAGTGTGCTGCATGTTTCTGTTTGGAGACCTTTGTCAGTACTGCTCTGATCAGAGAACTATATTATTGAGTGAAGGAAAAATGTGTGTATCTTGGCAACCACTTTTTCATTGTCAAGCTTACCAGTTCATTTCTTTCCCTTCCCAGTCAAACCGTTTTTTGTGAATTTTCACTAACTTTATGCTGCTTATAGTAATTCATTTAACTAGATTACAGCATGATGAGTTTTAAGTGCTATTTAGGCACTCACCAATATGGGTCAACCACACCACCTGAAATAGTTCAAATAACTGGTTGTCTTCTCTCGCAGTTCAAGAAACAATCCCACTCATGCATTATCCTCATCTGTTTTGTTTCTGTGCTACTGAGGCAGCTCAATTGATTTTCAACATAGAATTTGAAGCTCTTCTGGCCAGGTCCAACTTAGCATATTTTCCCCAAATAACACAGAATATAAACTTAGATTTTATGTTCTTTTCCCCTGTTTGCTTTCCATTATTTCTTAAATGCTCCTTGTAATGTTATAGAAACTTAGCTGACTGTTGCTTAAATTAATGAGAATTGAGTTATGATTGAGTTATATTTTGTGGAAATATTTGGGATGTGTTGAAGGAATGTTTGAATGGTAATGGCATCTGAGGGAGTGGTATTTTTGGAATGTTTTTTTTTTTGGCTTTGTTTTCCTCATAACCATAAATAAATCTCTAAACTGTTTGTCACAGGTTTAGGCAAAATCAAGTGCTTATTTAGCGTTAGAAACATCTGAGATGGTCTCCTCTCCTTTCTAGTAGAGGGCCACTGAAGGAAAAAACAGTACTTGCAGAGTACTTAAGCCTTTTTGAGTGGGCAAGGAGAGATGGTGACAATCATTAAAGCTTTAGTCTTGCTGTTGACTGAGGTGGTATTTCTGCTGGGAAGAGCCCTTTTCTGCATATGGACTCCTTTGTTTGCAGTTGCCACTTTGAGCCAGGTGATGCTTTTTTGTTTCCTTTCCCTTTTTTAAAATCAAAAGCAGTGCACTTAACTTGCAAAAGATATAAATCAGTGAATTTATTGCTAGATAATCTTAATCCGAAGCAAGTGATCTTTTCTTTTGTTGGTGGGAGCATCAATGAAGAGATGGCTCCATGAGATAACACTAATAGATAGTCTAGAAATACGTAAGTGTGCAAGTCTGTCAAATACTACCTGATATTCAAGATGTGTGAAGCAGGTGCTGTAGTCTCTTTTTCCCACCTTTCACTTATCTTCTGGTTTAAATGTACACATTCATATCTCTTTTGCAGTCCTGCTTCATGTCAGACCTTGTAAGCCTCTCTTGATAAGAGAATTTAGCTTAGCTTTTTCTTTGCTGAAGTTGGTATCCTTTCTAGGATAGTAGGTAGTGGAGTTTATTCAGGTTAGTCCACTAATGTGCAAACTGAAGATCTTTGAAGGGTTTGGTTTGTTTTTTTTTTCAATGACAGAATAAAATAATTTTTGCTTTCCTCTAGCATCCCCAGATTTGTTGATCAGACATACAACTGAGTTTTGGAGGACTGAGGTTCAAATTGTATAGTAAAAATGCGTATTGTTTTATTTCTTTGTTGGTCTACAGTGACTCTTCTTCTGTTCAGCTTTTCCTGTATCAGTTTAGTAGTTTTCTCAAGCCTTCATTAGTTAAAATCACACTGTCCATTGCAGACAGCCTTCCATCATATGCACAGGCTTTTCTGATTTAAAGATTAAACTTTTTCACACCCACCAGCATCCCCACACTATCCCAGGTTTGGATCTGGCCAGGCACTTTAAGCTAGCTCCTGTCTCTGCTCATTGGGATGTAGTGTGCTCTCAGAAGCAGCAGTGGTGTGGTATTCAGGTTTATAATTGCCAAGCATGTAAGTAGCTCTATGTAGTAAACAAGAAGTCAGGAAACTTGGTTTTATTTCACAGTGCTGGGTAGGTCTGTTGGTTGACCTCTCTTGCCCTCAGTTTTTCCTGTATCAAGCAATGGGAATACTGCCTACTTCAAAAGCCTCATGATACCCAATCTTTTTGTTACCTTTGATATTCTCTAACCCATTGGTCTTTCCAAAGCAGGAATTTAAAGTGTGAAGTATTGTCCTTGCAGTGCAGATTCAAAAAGTATAAAATGGTAATTGCTTGTACAAAAGAAGCTCTGATACAATGTGGGTTTTTTTAGCCTGATTTCTTAAGGAAATAGGTCTGTGATCATATAAGACTTGCCCTAATCACCTTTTGGCCTCATTTCCATGAGGAGGGAATTAAAATGAGGATAGGAATTAAAAGATATACTCTCTTTTTTTTTTTTTTTTTAATAAAGATATTGGTGACTGACTACAAGGGAGATGACACCTTGGTGTATTTACTGGGATAATATCTGAAATGTTAGTTCAACCATACTGTAAGAAAAGGAAGCTAGTATGAAACATTGGTCCATGGGAAACCATGGTGGAACCAACTTGATGAGACAAAGTTGTGTGTGCAGTTGTCTTCAGTTAGCTTTACTATCAGTCTTTGACCTGTTAGAGGCACAAGCTTAACTGCTTCAAGACTGGACTGTGCTTCTGCAGGAGCATCTTGGATCTTGCCACTTCCTTGTCAAAAAAAAATCCTACTTTCTCGTTGCTGCTCTTTAATTTTGCCTTTTATAGCTTTGGTAAATTAAAGATCTGTGCAGCTTTGCCAGGAAGAAGGGTGGTGAGTGTATATATATTACTGAATGAGAGACTAAATCCATGGCTGATGTTACTCAGCTCTTCGGATGCAATACAAGAATCACAGCACAGGAATGTGTGTAGGAAACAACGCTTCATAAGGCTGCAGTATTGATAAGTGACTGTTGTTGCATAAAAGACACTAAAGCATGAAAGTGGATTTACTCTTCAGGAGAGTTATTAGTTTTTAAGCTCAGATTATTTTTCTGAGGTAACATTCTCTGATATCTGTGTTCTTGGTGCTATACTGACTGTGACGTGTGCTTCGTTTTGGAAACAGCTCCTGTTCCCTCATTTAGCCTAAAGGTCATCTTCCCATGCCATGGCTGGCTGTATTTGCATCTTCTCTGTCTGGTTATCTGATGGAATTTACTCCTTTGTGTTTTCCTGGATTGGGCTGAGTTGTGTACTCTCGCACAGTCTGTACTCCATCCCACAGGCTGAATAATGGACTCTGACTGTAGAATTTAGGGATTAGAAAAGGAGGACAATGATCAGGTGATTTGGATAGCTTGCCTGTGATTATTGGGCAGTGGCTCTTGACCTTGCATTCTCCGTTTTCTAATCTATTTTTTTTTCTTTTCATGCAAAAGTATTTTACTGTTTACTAGATCTCATTTATTACTTAGGCTATATTAACACCTGAATAATTCAAGGCAAGAGTGAGAATAGGACACTCCACTCTCTGTCTGATAACTTTCAGAGCTGTAGTGAGGGCAAACCTAGGACAGTAAGAATGTTTGGGAACAGGTCTATAATAAAACCAAAACAATCCCTGGATAGAGCTGGTGGAGGATGTGAAACATTCAAACAAATAGGAACTTTTTGTTTGTTACTGTCATTTGCTACTATTAAATTGCTGTAATGGCAGAGGGAAGGCTTAAGTCCGAAAAGGACAAAAGTAAGACAGATGAGGGGGAGAGTTTATGTACTTTATGCCTCTGCTGTTGTCATCTTCTGCAAAATACTGAAATTCTGTAGGTTTTTTTCCTCTGAATGAAGGCAGAATAAAGGAAAACACAATGCTTTCTGGAGAGCTGCCTGAGATCACTGGTGAAGCAACATCAGTGTTCAGTGATTCAGTTATATCACAAGGGCCAAACCACGCAAGCCTTTGCTGTTACAAGGTCTGTCTGCTCAGGGTACGTAAATCTGGTGGTTTCTGACATTCTTAAGGCTCTAGATTCTGAAGTCAGTTATGGGATAAGAATCTCTCATTAGAGAAAAATAAATAATAATAATGCTGCTGTCCTGGTTTGAAGGGAAAGGTGGGGCTTTCTTTGGCTTAGAGCTTGCCATGCATGAAAGCTTATTAATGATAGGAGATTCCTTTTTATGCTAGTTTACATGTTCTTTACTCTAACAGTAAAGAACACAAGGAATGACACAGAATCATCACCCTACATTCCCGATTTTTCCAGTCTTGGTGGATGCAGTTGATTTTACTTTTATGTTCCTTTTCGAAGTAAAACAAAGGTGTTTAGTTATGGTAACAATACACAGCCTTTATTTTATTTGGCTATTCTTTAAAGTCCAGTAGTGCTTACTTCCTTTTAAGGATTCTGGGGAATGTAGTTCTTGGAGAGTTCTTGTAAAGGTAGTGAGATAATCAGAAATAGTGATGACAGAATTTAGAGAACTGAGCATGTTACTGAGACATAATCAAATCCTGAATATGGCTTTTTCATCTTAAGATGCTGTTGGACTTCGTTCACATTTGTTGAACTTTGAAATGACTTACCTGCTTTTCAAAGAAACTATTTTGACATTTCTGTGAGACTTGTAATCTACTTAAAAGCATGCATGTTTATTGATCTTGTGCTTGCTTTGCTATAAGTGGTTAATTTGGCTCTTTTTAAGTGTTTGTTCCAGAAGTAAGTAAGAATTACGCATATTTTTACACACACAGAATAACTTTCTTCCAAATAAAACCCAAAATCTTCCTGTGGTTTTCCAGGACAGGATTCTGTTTGCCAAGTTTCATTACAGTTCTTTTTGCACAGTTAGAAGTTCCTCAATTTTGTGGTTACAGAAATGCTGACAAACGCAGTTGTGTGCAATACTGTGTGTTAGTCATGAGCATTCAATTCATTTTTTCCTTTTAAGGTCATTCTTTCATTAAGTTAGTTTCACACACTGCTGTTTATGATATCAACACTTTCTCCTTTCCTTCCTTCTCGCTCTTAAATGGCACTCATTTCCCAAGGACAGTGTCTGTATTGCAGTTCATTGTCAGATCTGTAGCTTATGAAGAAAACTATTCAGTAGTTTTATTTAATGGTTCTATTTAATGTTTTCATGTGCACTCCTTTTACTTATTTATACCAAGACACTGATCTCTCAGTTTTCATGGCCACTACCTGTTGCCAACTTTTGAATAGCCTGGGTTAAGCTTAGGTTACCACTCAGGCAGTCGACTTTTCAAAAAAAAAAGATGAAACAACATCTTTTTTAAAAAAGGGGAGAGAGGAGGAGAGGGAAATGTTTGTTTCAGGTACAGGCTTCTCCTGCAAATCCTTGAGTGTGGTGAGGCTGTTTCTTCCCTCACCCCACTAGCTGCCAGTAGAAACGGATTTGTTTATGTAAGCGGTGCTACTCTTGGATTGAAAGCCTTCCATTGTTTGGCTGAGCTGGTATTTAGTTAACACTTGAGTGCTGCCTGTGTGCAGCGTGTCCAACTGCGGAAATGACCATATTGCACATAACCGTCCATTCTCTCCCTCCACAGCCTCCCTCCAGATCCAGCATGTGTGTTTGGATTGTAATGTTCAATCTGTGGACTAAATATTTCTCTTAATCATACAAGATGACTTTATAAAACTCAGAAGTGCATGTGTCTGTCTCTATATTGCTTCCAGGGCTGGTAGGCAACAATCAGCATTCTACGGCTGGCTGGGTGAGCCAAATTTGGAAGCAGACTAAATCCCAGAGTTGTCTGGGTTTGGATTAATAAAGGTAATGCCTCCGGCAGAAAGGGCACTCATCTTGTTCAGAGGTGCCCTTTCAGGATAGTCTTTAGATATATCACTAGCTGTCATGGTCTGTGTCTTGGAGAGTATTGCTTCTAGTCTGATGCATCAGTAAACTTGTTTGTAACTGCAAGAAGAGGTTGCCTCTGGAATTCATTTGCTGGGCGTGCAATAAGGAGCAGGGAGAAGTGGCAGCTCTAACATGAGCAATGTATCCAAGCAAGTCTACACCGCTCCACGTAATCCAAAAGCAGCACTGACTAAAGGTACAAGGCAGCACTGTGACACAACAGGGAAAGCAGAGATAGTGATTTGAGCACAGAACCTGCTTAAACATGCCCCCCCCTTCCTCTTCCCTCCCCACCCCGAAAAAAAAAAAGAAAAAGAGCAAAAGCTCTGGTACTGATTGCTTTACAGATCTTTAGTGCTTCTTGATTCAGCCATACTCTTTAATACTAACGAGTATTAGTACTGGTTTCATATTGTAAAAAAACCCAAACCATAATTACCATCAGCATCTTTCTTGGAGGTGTCTGACTAGGTTTTTTTCCTGCAATTTTGATGGAGATCTTGATAAGTTGTTTGTTTGTTTGTTTGTTTTTTTCTCTAAAGCCAGCATGGTTGTTCTATAATCAACTAAATTTTATAATGGAAGATACTGAAGTCTTGGGGTTCTTCAGTTCTAAATACTGCTAGCATGTGCACAGCTTGCAGTAGGAGGCAGTGGAAGAGAGATATTTCAAAACCTTTATTTCCTCTATCTGTTCCTTGTTTTTCCACCAAGATGGAGCCATGAGCCGCACTCCATCCGTACACCATCCCCCCAGCCCCCCCATATATCTGACCGTATCTCTCGGACATTCTCTTGTAGGAGGAGAGAGATAACAAATATTTCTTTTGTGTTTGGGCCAGGAAATGGATGTCTGGGGGATTTTGGTATCAGTTTGTCTGTCTTCATCCCCACCTGACTACTTGCTGCCTCTTTGCATAGCTTGTTAAAGGAAAACACTGTGAAGTTAACTTGACAGACCCTTTCAAAGAGGCAGAGAGGAAGCAAGCAGGACACAGAAGGTTGGGGAGAACAGAAAACCACTCTCTTGTGATTAGTGAGTTAAAACTGCTGCACTTGGAGGTGTAGAATCTGATTTTCGTGGATAGAATCGAGGCAAGTGGGGAAAGTGATCAGCATGTCACTCTCATGAACGAATGGCAGATGGCTATTTTAGCATTTCTCTTATCAGACAAACGCAGCCCACTGCCTTTTTCATTAGTGTGGGGTTTGGATTTCTTTTTGTTTGTTTGCTCTTTTTTGTTTTGTTTGATTGGTTTGTTTTCTTCTTTGAGCCAAATGTTCCAGGAACTGCAGCACAAACTGTATTTGCATGACACTTGTGGCTGAATTGTGTGGAGCAAGGGTATCAAGTGGGAAAAGCTGTGGATCTTTTGAGGGTCTTAACTATGCAACTCCTTAATTCTAGACTCTCTTTGTGTGTATATGATCATAATTTCTGAAGTTCTAGACTTTCTTCATTTAATATCTGAAAAAAAAAATTATTTTAAAGCTCTGTTACACTAACAGTACTGAAACACAAAACAGAATTAAACTCCAAGAGATCTTTTCTTTGATAGCTTTGACTGCTATAGGTGCTTAATGAAAACATCTGTAAGTAGAATGGAAGGGATTTAATATTATAGTACTATTACTAGAAAATAAAATGGAAAAATATTTCAGGCAGGGCCTACTAATAGTAACCATGGAGATGTGTTTGAAGATTTGAAAGGATGGGGCGTCTGATGGGCTCACTCAGTTGTAGGCAGAATTGAATTCCAGGCTGCAGTTTAAATTGAGGAGAGCTGGTAATGAGGAGAAGAGATGGAGAAGAGAGAGCATATAAGTTATGGTGTTCTTATCCATGGTGGAGAACCTGTTAATTTTTCTATAAAAGTATACCTTTCTTAGCAAAAACAAAAATCTGCATTTATTTCTTCGGTGTGTTTCTTGCCTTAAGGTTTTTGTTTGGTTTGGGGATTTTTGATTAATTTTTGTGAGGGGGTTGTTCTGGGGTAGTTTTGGTTGGGGTGGTTTGGGGTTTTTTTGTTTGGTTGGTTTGGGTTTTTTTTGGAGGGGGTGTGGCTTTGTTTTGTTTGGGTTTTTTTCTTTGTTTGTTTTGGTCGATTTGTTGTTTTGATTTTGTTTGTTTGTTTTTAAGGAAGTGAAAATTTCCATAGGAAATTTTTTTTTTTTTACAAGAGCATATCGGGAGAAGGGAAAAAGTCAGATGTGTTCTGGTTTGTGTTTTTTTTTGTTGTTGTTGTTTTGGGGATGTGAGTGTGTGGGTGCTTGTTGTATTGTACTTTTTTGCTTGTAATGCCTGACTTGAGTATTTTGAGCTGGCTGAGTACTTTATTAATCTTGATGAACAGAAACTAGAGCAGATGAGGGGGATCCTAAATTCTGGTCTCTACGGTTACAGTTTCTCATATTAGATTTTCTCCTGTTTTTATTAAAAACAATAAGCACTATTAAGAGAAGCTCAATGGCTTTGCCAAGGAGGAGGCAAACGCACACACAGGAGAGCGCAGGACTCTTCATGCTGCAGGTGTTCAGAAGTTTTGGTACCCAGCTTGAAGCTCTTACTAGTTGGCTTTGAAAATGTGACTTTTGGTTCCTTTATGGCACCCTGGCTTTAACTGTTCAGGTCACAAATGGGTGGGTGTGTGAGAGCCACGTATTTCTAGTCCATTCGTTATGTGGAGTCTTCTGTTTTGTTTAACTCTGGCTTAGGAATAATAGTTTTTTAACTCTACTGTATCAGTATCTCAGGTAATGATGCATGTTTCAACCTGCATGGAATGTGGCTTCCCATCCCTGTGGAGTGACTCATTTTTCATAAATGTTGGGGCAGAGGGCTACATCAGAAAGAGTATAATGCTTTAAAATCTAGGAATAAACTTCCCTCTAGAATCTGCAAATTCTGTGCTGACATGCCTTGTCTGGTCCAGAAAGTGCATCAAATCTTAACAAGATTTGATGGAGATTGCTCAAAACTTGTCAACAAAAGGTCAAGTTCAGGTACTGCTTAAGGAGGTTTCAGTGATCACTGAACAAAAAAAAGGATAAAATGCCTTCCTTCCTTGTCTCCCTTTCCATACAAATAATCTTTTCAAGCACAGGGATTGAAGTAAGTCCTTGAAAAAAACAGAAAGCCTTTGCAATGCAGGTTGAATTTCAGGTATGCTTTGATAATCTTTAGGTTCCTGGATGGAACAAATTCCATATTCTGTTATTGTTTTGAAAGAGAGAGTCTGGAAACTTGTGACCTTTCGTTTTTGTCTCATATCTGTCAGTAAGAGCTGACACAAATACTCCAGCTCTGATCATACAGCCTTAAATGGCACAAGGAAACAGGCTAATTCAACCATGTGAGAGTTTTAGGTATAGTGGCATGTGGTAGCATAATTGTCTTGCCTACTTCATGGTATTTTTAGATGAAGCAAGTTTGAGATGAGCTAAGTGACTTATTTTAGAATTTCTTGCAATAACTTGTTGGTAAGATGGACTTTTATTTACGACAGATGGAACTGATTGTAGAGTTCAGACATCCTCTGATGCCCTGTAGAAATGTAAATAGAAGCAGAAGTGAGATCACCGTCAGAGTGCCTACCACAGGAGAAAATACCATGCGGTGCTGGAGCAGAGGGGGAAAAGGAAAAAGTTTAGGCTGGCTGGATTCAGGCATTATCTGAACAAAAAAAAAAGCTGAGTGCTGGTAAGGTCAGTTTCAAATGCAGGCATCCCAGAAGTATGAAAACAGCCTTTTTAAGTCTAAGTCTACTCTGTGAGACTTTGCTCCTATGCAGGAGATGTATTTGTTATTAACAAAACTACTCACAGTCTTTAACTTTACCTATTATAGGCTTCCCATTTTTCTAGTTTGTCATTCAGGTTTTGAATCAAGTTTATTCAGGAATTGATGCTTTGAATCAGAAACTACATAAAATTATAGTTTAGTGGACTTGTTTGTTTGAAATGAAATGAAATGTAAAGTTCAAGAGAGAATTCTGTCTCTAAGAGAAATTTCAGTTCATATGCTCAGCCAAACTCACTTGTTTCTTCTGTCTTTTCCCAGTTCACTGCTCCGCTATGGTGGAAACCTCTCCCTTCAGAGTGCCATGAGTGTCCGGTTCAACAGCAATGGAACGCAGCTGCTGGCACTGCGTCGGCGCCTTCCCCCTGTCCTCTATGACATCCACTGCCGCCTGCCTGTCTTCCAGTTTGATAACCAAGGGTACTTCAACTCATGTACTATGAAGAGCTGCTGTTTTGCAGGTGATCGTGATCAGGTAATAAGTCTCCAGAGTTTCCATGAGTGTTTGAAAACACCTCTCTAAGGATTTTTTTTTTCTGACTCAGGAGATAAAGTAGGAGGCAGGACACGTGTAGCGTTACCTCAGCACTGTTTAGCAACGCAGGCTCTGAAAGAAGAAATATGTATATATACCAAAGCATATGATAAATTTTGCCTCTTGTTTGATATGATCTAATACTTACTTGGAAATTGATATTCACAAGAAGAATATTTGTAGAAGCTTTTTAGGTCCAATTAATAAGATTTTAGAATCGTGAGTAGACAGTATTATCTACATATGAGAAGGAAGCATCTTCCTTTCATTTCAATATTGCTACTGAGTGCAGTAGAGGCAATCCCACAAAACATAAATATTGCGGATTTGTAGATGTATTGATTCTTATTTCAAATTGTGTTTATCCTTTAATATTATACTACTGGATCAGATTATAGGCCTTTATAGTTCACTGCTACGTAAGTGGTGATGGCAGGTGTGTAGGAAGTGGTAGTTTACTTCGCTGAGGGCAGGACTCTATCCCTGCTACTAATCACAAAGTAGTAGGTCACACATAGAGTGACTGACAGCAGTTTATGTGATTCTAGAGCTAGATATTATCTCTAGACAGTGCTATTTATTAACCACTAACACTGTTTAAGAACAAAAATATATTTTCAAGTCATAATAATACAGAACTAAGATTTGAAAATTTCTTTACTGTCATCATTAAAATTCCTGCAGTGAGAATTTGGTCATTAATTCTGTTGCTGCTACTGCAGGAGGCAGAGTTGAGCTTCTTTTTTGATTGCAAGTAGAAAATACATGTACATCACTGAACTTGAACAGTGTTTCTGAGTTTTACATAGTTTTTGACAAAAGGAGTGTGAAAGCACAGTAATGAAACCATCTTTAAAAATAAAAAAGTGGTTTACTATAAAGAACAGGCAAACATGTATTATTTAAGAAGAAAACCGCTCTACTTTTGTGGTCCATTATTTAGTCAGCCTAAAGGTGATACTCTTTTCTCCTCTGGAAGTAAGAATAGACCTGTGTACTCTCTGACCTGTAGTTTGGCTTCTCATCTGTTACTGAAGATCTAGATAAAAGCCTCAATGTCTGTTGTTGTTCTTTCTAAGCAATTTTCTTATGAGTATGATGTTATTTTAATGGGAAGGACATGGCTGTTGTGTATCAAGTTGATGCAATACTTCAAAAGCCTCCATTTTAAAAAAACTTGGTATTCTTTTGGCTTGACAGACTTTCTTTTCAGGTAAGTAGCAGCACACAGTGCTGCTAACCAGTTAGAAATCAGAGCAAAATACATTTACATTCTCTTATAAATGCTGTTCAAAGCCAATACGGAAGATGAAGTTTAATGTGGAATATTAGAGAAATGTGAAATTTGACATTTAAATACATGCTCATACCCCTCCTCTAACTGGAAGGAAAAACAATAATAATGAAGTCGCAGAAAATGCCAACACGTGGTCCAACTGTGTATGTCTGAAACTGTCCAGTAATGCTCAAATCCAGCTGACTAAGATTATAAACAGTATGGATAGTCCTTAAGGACTGCCTTTTACAGAGACCCCAATTCTAGGTGTATCTAGAAAAGAAAGGTAAGACACAAAAGATGAATAAAAAAGATTGTGTTTATCCTTCTATAGAACTAGTACACTTCTGCTTTTTGGCGAGTTTTGTGAGTTTGAAATAATATGTACAAAGCTTGCCCCGCAAATCAGAATTCATCCAAAAAAAAGAAATAAATCTGTTTCCAATTTAATTTGGTTCCAGCCCCCTCTCCCATTTAATATTGCTGCCCTTTGCCTTCAAGAATGTCTTTCATTCAAGATCCATGCGAAGAATTCTTTGCTTGTATTTCCTTGTAGGATCAAAAGTTTGTGTGGGCTAAGGTTCATTGGAAGGGATCTGAGGATAAGAAAGTTGTTTTCAAATTATGAGTGGCAGTTATGGTAAGAAGGCTTCTTCAGAAATTTTCTCTCCTTGCACCTCTGATTTTCTCTTTCTTCAATTTTTCTTTTTGTCTTTGTTAAACTGATGACTCAATCTTTTTCCTCTTTTAAGCTGTCTTAAATAGTTACGTTTTAATACTTCATACAGAGCCTAGTAATTGAAAAATGTGACTCTTGTGTTCAAAAACTATGATGTGTTGTCTGCACAGTTAGTTGATCTGATAAAGTTTCAACTCTTTATTTTAACCCTAAAAAGAAAGGGATGTCCTTAACAGTGTTTAGAATACAGTTGCACTGGGAAAAAAGTGAACTGGTGAAAGGGGGAGGCCTTTCTTATCCAGCAGAGGTGTCGCAAGACCTTTCAGTGATTCAATTTCCTAACCTGACAGAAGCATGTACTTCTTTTTCTGGGTTAATGACATATATTGACACCCAGGGGGCTCTGGCGAGTGTTTGTCTGCGATACAGGGAAGGGATCAGGGTGTGAATGAGAGTTGGAGAGATGGCCTTTCAGTGCTGTGAGACTCAGCTCCTCGCAGACCTACAGCCTTGCCTCATCTTTCCGTGAAGTTTGTATGTGGAAAATTGTTTACTCACGGGAAGTTTTCCTGTAAATCATGACCATCAAGGTTTAAAAACCCACAACTGTTAGGATCTTAGTACTTGTCTTTGGAAGTTTGCTGTAACACAGTGTTGAAAATCTACAGAGAAGGTAAATACTACCAGGTTCCGTACAGAGTTGTTGGACTCTAGTATGGCAAAAATTAACAGATGCCAAGCTGCAAGCACACAGCTTAGGAGATCTTGTAGAGATCACCCTTATATTTTAAGAAATTAAGTAATTAAGTTCCCATAGTGATCAGATCTGTTATTCTGACTTTGCAAGTTGTGTTAAATTAATACAATTTCTTTGCACAAATGAAACACAGGCTTCTAGTTAGGGAACTGTTTGGTTCATTAGTTGATGGCAGTTATGCTCTGTATACTAATGTTTTCTCAGCATTATCTTTTCAGTGTCCACATATTGTGACAGTTACTCAGCAGGACTTCGAGTCAGCATTCGTACTTGTCACTCTAGAGGGGAGCCGTTTTACTGGAGCATCTGTGATGCGAGTAGATTGATACCTCTTAACAAAAAAAAAAAAAAAAAAATACACTCGGAAGTGCTCACATAGTTCTGAGTTGTGGCAGGTATTCTGGGGGTGTGGGTTGTAAGCACAAGCTAAGTGACCGGTGTCTTGCAGGATGAACAGCTTTGCTTCTTTTTGTATCCTTGCAAACTGTTGTTTTCCTGCAAAAGCACTATTGCCCTAGTCCTTGTGAACCTGATTTGAAAATCTGCAAGCAGTATATGCTGCATTTTTCCTAGAAATGCCACTGTCAGACTTATCTTGTTTCTTACAACTACCGAAGCTTGAGAGGCAATGATTAGTTGGTGTTTTATTTGGACACATAATTGCCTTCATTTGCTCCTCTTGGAACTCTCTTTTGTCCATATCATGAGTGTAGTGACCTCATTCACATGACACTGATTTTCCTTTTCTTAGTAGGAGAGCTCTGATGTTGGTAGATAAACAAGTTCAAAATTGTGTAGGGTTTGCATTATCTGGGAGCTCACTTGACTCATACAGCTGGGGAAGGGAGGAAGGGTAAGATAGGCTATGTGGTTCAAGCCTGACTCTAAGCTGCCCACTCTCTCATTTGGCTATAGAGATTTATGTAAAAACATAATTTATCCATTCTTATGGTACAGGCATCCAGGTCCAGAATTTTAAAGGCAGTTTCTTTATGCACCCAACTCCCACTGACTTTACTCTAGTGTGCACAAGTGTTTGTTTCCATACAAATCATAAAATGTGTGAGAATCTCAAGTTGTGTCAGGGTACTGGGGGAGTTTCCATTCTTCTTGTCAGCATTAGAATTTGGAAAATGTTGTTTAGATAATACAAATTTTTAGTTGCTAGACTGCTATGGAAAGTGTCTTCTTGGATCTGAGGATACAGAAATTACTGAATTCAGGTACCCAGATGCATTTTTAAGTGTTGAAGCCTCAGAGGCCACAGTGATGGGCAGAAGCAAAAAATACCCACAAAACACACACCCCCCCCAAACTAAAATAGACCAAAAGTTTTTCTTGCTCGAGAATTGTTGCCTGTGTCACAGTGATGAATACTATCAGCTCATTTTTTTTATTTTTTTTTTTCATTGTGCAGATACTGTGAGGCTCTATAACGCTTGTAGCTGTAAAATAACTGCCTGTTGCCCACTTTAAAAAAGGCTGGGGTGGGGAAAAATAACTTGTACCCTGTGAATCGAACAAAAGTGTCTTGACTCTGGCATGCCCTCAGACATTACATCACCACTCAGCCTTTTCTGTTGACATTACTCTGGTATAGGAGAGTTTCAGGAATGCACTGCTCCTGGTGCTGCAGACTGCTCCAGCTCCCTATAAAGTTACAGCCTTCATTATGTTGAAGTACACTAAATAGCCCTGGTTAGGGACAACCCAGTTTTTACAGAATTATTACATCAATGTAATGTTTCCAAGAACAGGATTAGCTGTATAGGTGCCAGGGGTCTTACATGGTTGTGTGTTGCCTTTGTAAAGAAATAGAATTTTTCTTATGTGTTGTTCTTTGTGTCATCCAACTCAAAGGCTGTTTATCTCAGGAAGTAGTACTTATCCATGTCTAGCTTCAAAAACTAAAAAGAAGAAAGGGAATTAGTCTTCTAAAGAATATATTGTGAGTTTCCTGTGCACAGAATATTTCTTAATGAATAGTAGCTTATTGTAGTCAGCATTTCTTAATATATAAAAAGCACTCAGTGTGCAGATATGCTGCTGTGGTTGGATAAAAAGAAAATCAGTGTCTTACCCTCTCTTAAATTGACTTCTTCGAAGAAATACTGATGAGGTTGTATTGTTTTTTACTTCATCTAAATGGCCATTTAAATTCCAGCTATATGTGTAACATTGCATACATAAATTACTCATGTATGTATTTTATATCTCACTATGAAATTATTTATTACTTCTCTATTGCTTTTGGTAATTTACATAGGAGGATCATACTGAAAATGTCTCTTTCTTGACAGAAGGGGCTAGGTGTTTTCTTTAGCCTTTCTTATTCGGATTCCCCTCTTCCCTCATTCCCCAGGGCATCCTGCCAGCCCCATTTCCTGGCTCCCTTCTCTTCTGCATTCCTGTAAGCCCTTGGGGGAGGTTTTTAGACCTCTGGACAGTAACACATTAGCCCAAAAGGACCCATAATGAAGCTAAATTCTGGTGGAGTGGAACCCTGACTCTGAAGACTGAGGTTTGCAGGCTTTGTGTTCCTCATAGTGCACCACAGGAGATCTGCAGTTCAGTAGCATCCCTTGCGCAGCTGGGGAGAAGGAGGGGAAGGGAAGGGAGCAGGAATGCGGTACTAAAGATGACGAGTAATGTGTGCTGCACTGGCAGTATTTCTTGTAGAGCTGCTAAAACTAGGCCCTGTCTAGATGCTGAAAAAGCAGCTATGGATTCTGGAGTGTTTTGGCTAATAGAATATTTGATTTAATACATATTTGAGAAAGTAAAGTAACAGATGGCTGAAGAAGATAAGAGAGCAACTGGGATACATGCAGTTTCAGCCATGTACAGAAGAGTCTCCTTCATACGCCGAGATAAACTTGTTTCTTTTTTTGGAATGCAATAGGAATGTTTTCCTTGCTGTAGAAATCCACAGGAAGGGTTTTTAAGTTGCTCTTGTTCATGAATAAAATTAGTGTTACAGCCTTTCTGTGTGGCAAAAACGCAGCTGTAAAAATGTTGATGGATTGTTACCGATGACACTTCTGTAAGCATTTAAAACTGCCCCACACAGACTTGGCTACTTGTAAGATTATGGATTTAGGGAGTGGGAATACAAATTTTTGTCTCTGAATTTTATGTACTATAAGCAATTTGTGTTTCTCCAGTCTGCTGTCACAGCTTTTCTTTTTCCCCACTCATGAGATAGGCGTGCTTCATACTGAGGAACAAAGTTTCTGTTGTAAAAAGCTTTTGGACATACCTGCATGATTCTCAGGCCAAGATTAAAAGTTTTTAAACCCTTTTTCATGCCAGTTGCAACCTTTCTGAAAAGCAATCTTAAACAGTACAGGTTATAAACTGCTGTCCTGGCTAGTGTGAAAAAAAGATGTCTGCTTTCAAAACAAACATGTTTCTTAATATCACAATGTTGCCAGCCCTAGTTGTACACTGCTCTTTAAGTTTGTTAAATATTGAAAAAAAAGATATTTTTTTTACCCTAGAATGTATTACAAAGCAGAAAATAATAGAATGTATAGGTACTCTCCCTTGTAGGTAAATTATTTTTTTAACCGTAAGTTTTCCAAAACATTTCAGAAATAATTTTGTTCTTTAGGTTTTGTCATTGAGAGACCACAACAAGAGGTCAGTAGCCTGCACAAGTGACAGCGCTTTGTCTTCCCCTGGTTAACTGCCTTGGGGAGAGGAACTTCTTAGTTGGTAGCAGTGAGAACTTCTAAAAGGGAAAGAGGCATCCTGAGGGTACAAAGCAGGTTGCAGTCTGAGGGTACAAACAAGGCAGTATGCCACTGAGAAGGGAGGTCCTCTGCTTTACTTGGGCTGTACTGGCACCCACCTGACCCCTATAGAAGCTGGTTGAAATACATAAACGAGAAGAAATACACTGAATGACTCATGGCGATTTGTATGGGATTTTACTGTTCTAGTTACTGAACCAGACCACTGCTGTGCCATGAGAGCTGATGTTGGCACAAGGGTTGTGGGTGGGAACACACCTACCCAAGGAGGTCAGCAGATGATCATTAGAGCAGCTTTTCAAGCAGTACTCCGTGGGCTCTCTATACTAAACAGCCTAGATGCATCAGCATAAAGGTAACAGCCCAACAGAAAGATCAAGAATCAGAGAGAGATGGAAATACTTGGATCTGTTGATGGCTGTTTATTTCTTAATTGTTTAAGGAAAGGAAAGGAGTCCTCTGCTCTGTGGGAGATCCTGTTTGGGTTGGTTTTTTTTTTCTTTTATTCTTCTAATATTACCCATCTCAAACAAGCTGTATTATCTTGCCAATTTCTTGTTTGTTTTGTTCTTGTTGCTTTTTGAATAGGAAAAGTCTTTACCTTGTTTCCCCTCTGGTGAGTGGGTACTCTCAAATAATCTTTCTATTGTTAACAAATCTATGGGGTTTCCACCTGCAGAAAATGCAGACTTAACACATTTGATTCTGATCAAATGGTAAGTGAAATATCAGTCATTTTTTAAAAAATGGACAAAAATAGCAGAGGAAGTCTCATTTACGGGCAAGGTGCATAGAGAAGTCTTGGCACCACAAAAGGCTCAGAAACAGCTATTAAAAAAAAATTTAAAAATTGACTGTGTTCTCTTAAAGAATTTTCAAACAAAATATGTAATATATAGCAAAACCTCTGTTCCGGGTTGCAATATTATATATGTATGTTCACACACATACAAGCCCATAGACATATATATATGGATATGAAGTGACCTTTCTTACTTTTTGCATTTATTTATAGCTTCCTTTCTTACCCCCCTTTGAAATAGTTCCATGAGAAGCAGATTCTGGTGATATCATTGGGATTTTGTTGGAACCAAGGATGAGTTCCCATTTGGGTTTCCTGTTGTTTAGTAGGCGGCTGTAGTTCATGGTCCTGTGTTGCTCTCAGTGGCTACTTAGAGGGTCTCTTTATCTCCTCTGTGTGGCTGCCGGTAAAAGAATAGTTCTAGATGGTCCATAATTCTGGAGTCCTCAGGTCCTTTATCAAGTTTGAAATTGGCCATTAGGTTTAAAAGTTCTTGGAGATGGAGAGATGCCACAAAGAACAAAGTAGCCTAAACTCTGTCTCCTTAGGCAACCTGTACTCCTTGGTATACCATACACTGGGTTTACATTCTTGATGTAAATGACTTCCATCTCCAAAGTGCTGGTTACTATGAATTTCAGTCTCTGAACAAATAATGAACGTTTTTCAGACTTCAGTGGTGCTTCATGTTAAACTGTGGTTTCCTCAGTGCATATCCCACCATAGAGAAGATGTGCAAGGCAGCTCTTCCCATGCTCAAGAGGAGTTAAAACTTCAGCCTAGCAGACTGCCACCAATCCGGATTCTTTATGTGCTGTCATAGGAAGAAATCAAAAGCCTACACCCTACACATGAGCTATGTTGCAGGCAACATATGGAGGGACTGTATATCCTGTCTTTAAAGGAGCTGTGCAAAGCACCAGCAGAACTGTTTCAAATTTTGATGCCTCCATGCTTCTTCCCCAGTGTATAGATCTTGCATTACTTCAAGAAGCTAAGGGACTGGTCACAAAAAGCCTGAGAAAAAAATGTCTACTCATCTTTTTTTTATCCCCAAGCTTCATTGGCCCTACTGAGGAAAGGACAGACAGGCTCATGTGAGTGGGAACTGAGATTGAAGAAGTTTAGTCTGAGCTGACTTGTTAGTAAACCTGTAAGCAGCAGCATGGAAATTGAGTCTCTCTAACAAGCATTTTCCTGTTAGTAACTTAGCAGTTATCATCTCTGTACTGTTTGTTACCTGTGGTCTCATTCATCCATTTATAGTTATGTGGTGACAGTGGTTTTTGGGTTGTGCTTTTAAGACAAATTATTCTACATTATTCTGGTTCTCCTCTATGTTAATAGGGCCATTCAAAGACTTGCTGATATTTTTGAAAAAGTAATCTGTATCTGCTGGTCCCTTGTCTAGGGCCAAAAGCTAAAAAAAATCTCTTATACAGATCATAAGGAAGAAGAAATTTTATGAAAACATGGAATGCGGTTGTTGGAAACTGTAAAATAAGGTTTAATTTAGATACAATTCTACTGAAATACTCCATATTCAGTAGCACCTGAGGAAATGTAGCTTGTGGGATTTTTGAAAGCTTTCAAACTGGCAGTGGTAAGAACAAAACCAAATTCCCCAGAGTGGTAGTACTCTGCAAAATGCAATGCTAATGCTACTGTTAGGAGACTAGAACAGCAGCAGATTAGATCTCCATTTATTTATATCAACTGCTGTAATTTCCTTAGGGAGAGAGAAAATGAGAAGCGTTGCAGTGGAATGAGTGGGGAGCGCTAGTCCCAAGTAATTTTGCCAGATTCCTGATGATAGTTCATTTTAAGCATTTTATGCGTACTTAAAGCTCATACTGAATTTGTGTTTTCTCCAGCAGCAGACTCTAACCACGCCTGAGAGTTTTTTTCCTTCTAAGGCAAACTTCTGAATCAGCAGCCTGTAGTCATCTGGAAGCCTTTTCCTGTCATTGTTGCTAACAGCTAGAGAAGCTGATTCTTCCATTCTAAAAAAACCCTCCAATATTAATTATTAGCAACTGTTTTTCTGTGTAATCTCATGTTCATGTGAATATTGTGAATGTTGATTTCCGAAGTCCCAGTCACATACAGCAGCAAAAATGCAGACAATGAAACAGGTGGTTTTAATATTGGTCTCTCCCCCCAGACATCTGAAGATCTGAGCTCCTTGTTCAGTGTCTGGGCTGATTCAGAATTCAGTGCTGCACTGCTTCTGGGGGTTATGTTCTGCTCAGAGTTTGTATTTTTGGGGGCAAGGCACTGTCTTAGCCATTTACTCTTCTCAATGCCTGTGGTTTCTGCCTCTCCCTGACTTGTCTCTGTGATTTCATTATCTGGGCTTTTTTTCCTTCGAATGAATGAGTAGAAGATACTCTGCTAGGAATTACGTTTTGTGCATCCTCTCGGGACCAGAAATCCTTGGCCACAATTTAAGTGGAGTCTGAGGTATTCAGCATGGCGTTCTTTCATCTACCCCCCCCCCCCCCCCTTACTCCTTCTCTTTCCTTCCTTTTTGTTCTTGCCATTTCAAAAGTCTACTCCATTCCCTTAGGATTTCAGCCTTATTAACTAGGGCTTGGTGCACTTCACAGCAATTACTTCTCTGAATTTTCTGGTCGTATGGAGTGATTTTTGCTTTTTCTCAGTCCTTATTCTCCAACTGTCAACTAATGTGGAAACTTTTTCGCTTATTGTCATACTAATAATGAATACATCAAACAAAAATTTTCACAGATGATCATGTAAATGACCTAGTAATGTCAGTCCAGCTGTGCTCTCTAGAGGCTTTGGGTTCCCATTGTCTTCTGTGGAGAGTACTAATTGGAATTGAGTTTCTTCTGCAAATGTCATGGAAGAGGCATGTTTCTGGCTTTAGCAGCTTGAGTGTCTGCTCTTGGAGCTCCAACTGGCACATCTGTCTTGCAATAGCTGCAGTCATGAAGTTTTGCTTCTGGCAGTCTCTTGGACTCTGTCTGAAAAGGTATGTTCTACTTCTCAGACCCCTATCACCTATGGTCTTAGAAAAAAGGACAAAAGGACTCAATTCTATATTGTGAGAACAGCAGGAAAACGTACCCCAGAGATATTTTGACAGGGAAAGAGAATGGAAAACAATGCTGGCTGCTACAGTGGCAGCAGTGGAATGGCAGAGATACTAAATAGTTGGATATTTTGTGGAATTTGATCTATTGCTGATAATGATTGGCAGAGCTATCAAAATAAAATTTAAACATATTAAAAGTTCACACCTTGAAGCGCACTGCTTACAAACTCCTTACTGCATTAGACTTGCATAGATGACTTAATTAATGCTTTTGGCACTTACTGATGGTTGTTTCAGTTGCAAGATTAAACCCATAAGTACTTTACAAGAGCTCAGATACCAAGCTGAGCCTTATTTTGTGACTAGACATAAATTGCATTGCAGATTCTTTATTCATTCCTGCTTACTTTCTCTTAATTCATTCCAGAATACTTCGGCCAAGTGTATTTGATGTGTGCAAATGTCATTAGGCTAGGTAATGGTAATGAAGTGAAGGACTTGATGGTGCTTTTAAGTAGGTGGGAACTGTCTCAAAGTAGGTGGGAACTGTCTCAGTTGGAGATGTTGTATTGAATACCTCTGCCACTGGAGATAGTAACATGCTGTCTGAACATGATCCTGGGCAGTTCGCTCTGCTTGAGCAGAGTGGTTGGACCAGATAAGCTCCAGAGTTCGTTTCCAGCCCGAGCTATTCTGTGATTCTGTGAACTACTTGAAGATACTTTGCCAGTTTCTGTGTAAGTCTGTGTACTGAACTGCAGCTTCTGCCTCTGTCTGTGGCCTAACTTTGTCTTCCCGTTGGAATTTTCATGAAGCTGTGATATGTGATGGAGTGTAAACATTTCAGGTGACACTGCCCACTTCTCCTCCTCTTCCCCCTTCCTGCCTCCTAACCAGAACCTCAACCCCTGTCCACCAGGACAATTATTTTCCTTTTTACTTTGGTAATCTTTGGCAAAATGTAATCAGAAGAGAGCTCTGGAGGCCATCGACTTAAGAAGCTTCTCAGAGCAGAGATCCAAGTCAGATCAGGTTGCTCACAGAATTGTTCAGGTAAATCTTGGATTTGCAAGATTTGGAAGATTCCACTACCTTTCTGTGGCCAAGTTGCAGTGGTAGTTACGCTCCTCCTGTACATACTTTTCCTATGTGTTCAGCTGGAATTTCCCTTGTCACTGTTGCTTCCTCAGCATCCACTGCATGCCTCTGAGAAGAGGCCATCCCTGGCTGCTCTGTATTCCTTCAGACAGTGAAGGATTTGTTGAAGTCCACTGTGTCCCTTCACTTTCTCTTCTGCTAGCTAAATAAAGCCAGTTCCCTTAGCATTTTTCACAGGTCGTGTGCCTTCAGCCCCAGTGGCCTTTCTCTTCTCTGTCCAACTCATTAGTGTCACCCTTGTATTGGGGACCCAAACTGGACACAAATACTGGAGGTTTGGCCTCAGAAGTGCCAGGTAAGGGGAAATAATCACTTGTCTTCACCTCCTGTTTACCTCTTGGTGGTGCAGTCCAGTGGCCATTAGTCCACATAACTGCAAGGGCACTTTAAATTTTGCTTTCTCAAAAGGAAGATGGAGTACTCTTGACTCTGAAAGACACAGATCCATAGAATGATTTGTGTTGGAAGGAACCTTTAAAGGTCATCTAGTTCCAAGCCCTCTTCAGTGAGCAGGGAAATCTTCAACTGTATCAGAATTAATTTGCAGGTAGTACTTTCTTGTTTGGTGGGCAACAGCACACCAGATTTCCTAAACAATGCACAGTGTGTTCCTTTACAAATCAATTTGGAAGCTGATTTGTAGAGTCTGACAAACAGTTTGTTCCCTGCACATATGTAATATGTTTTTCTGTGTTGTGTGCCTGGTGCAGGATATCTGAAATCTGTCACTTTGGGGCTTGTCATTGTCGGTAGGCTTGTTTGATTTATGATGTAAAGTACTAAGTGACTTTCATATTGAGGAGTCGTTAGAACTTTTTTGGTTTAGAAAAAAAAAGGGGGGGGTGTTATGGTCATAAATTCACAATACTGAGCTTTCTAACTGCTTTAGAACTCTTAATTTCTCCTTAGGTGTTCAAGGCAAACCAGTTGCTGTTCCAGCCACACAATTTGGCAATAAGTATTAACATTTTGCAACATCTTTCTAACTTTAAACAAGACCAGTTTGGGTTTAGTTTGTTTGTTTTGTGTTGTTGGTTTGTTTTTTTTCCATGTAGCATTTCTTATGTAGCAAAGCATTAGAGGGGGCTTTCCTCCTGATTGCTGGGAGGGTACCTATATGAGCCCTAATCTGTGTACTTTTGGGACAGCGGTTCAGCCTGCTGTGGGCTAACGTTTATGAGCAGTCACATGAAAGGAAATGAAATATTCCTGGCACCGCTGGGTCAGTTTGGCAGAGGTGAGCTGCCAAAGTGCTTGAACACGTTGGCTTCTAGAATTAACTTTCTGGCTTGGAAAGGATGGGTCTGTGAGTGATGCAGGACTAGTGTGCACAAGTTTTTAAAGGAACTTTTGTTTGTTCAGTGCTTCTTATCTGTCAGTAAATGAGCAGAATTGCATTCATAAGTACTTACTCATATCCTACATCCTTAAAAATAAGAGAAAAAAGAATAGTTGGATTGTGATGGTAGGAAACCTGAGAAGGGATTTTAGTAGTTGGTGATTGCATTTTTGTGGCTAAAAACATCCAAACACTGCACAAATGTAAATAGCATTGCAAATGGGATGTATGTGAATTTACAGCAGTTTTTTCCATGTTAGTGTTTACTTTTTGTTTATTTGCTTTTCAGTCCTGCATTATTCCAGGACTTGACTCCTCATTGCTTGATGTTACTTGGCCTGATGAGTTTATGTATCCCTGGAGAATGAAAGACAGGAACAAGTTATATCTGAGCCAAACAAAACAGAATTTGTCTTATATCAAAGGTTAAAAAAGGGACAAACTTGCTCCATTTCTTTCTTTTTTTCCATTCCCTCTACCTTAATAATAATAATAAACTGAAAAGCCCAGCTTCTAGACTGCATTGATTAAGCAGAAGCCTTAAGTCAGGTGAAGGCTGGAGATTTACACTGTCTCTATCAGTATAACTGGCATTGGAATCTGCCTTTGGTTCCATTGAGTGTCATCTCATCTCTAAACTGGGAGAGAAATAAATGTCAGGGAGTACAGTCCATTGGAGAAGAAATATTTGGAGATGAGCTACAGTTTATGGCCTTCCATAATTGAGAGGCACAATCTTTTTACCACGTCAAATGTCACCTGTCATTCCAGTGCATGTTTGTAGTATATTAAGCTACTTCAAACAGCATATTGCCTGAACTTCTGCACGGTAAAGAGATTGCTTATCGTTCATGCACTGTTGAAAAAGGGCAGCCTTCCATCTCTTCAGAGTAACTATAATCAGGAAAAAAATGAACAGTATGAGAAATGTAGTTTTTTAAGCCACTTGAGACTTGCTGACAGAGAATGTTTAGCTTTGGTTTTTCTCTGTGTTCAAGATTATCCTCAGTGACTGATTTTGGATGATCGTAAGTAGGCTGATGAGTCAGACATGTGCTTGTGTGTAATGGACGTGCTACCTCTCTTCTTAGGTATGTGTCTGATGGAGTTTTCTTTGGTAGTTCAGGAGATGAGAAAAAAGGATGAAAGACTTTCACATTTAAAAAAAGACCAAAGTTGCAGGCTGCAAGATAGGGGAGTTTGATCTAGACATGCTTGTATTAAAGCCAACCAAAATCCATAGCCTTATTTAGCAAAGAAAACATAAACTTTGGGCAGTAGGCATTAGATACATGAAGCATGCTTTTGAATTTTGATCCTTTTATATGCATGCAGCATTTTTGTGCTGGTACCTCACCCCCATTTAAGGGTAAGTTCATCAGCAAGGTGCAAACAATAATAAAATTTCTTTTTTTTCCCCCTCTTTTTTTGGTTTGGAGAAACTAGATCAACAGTAAAATAACTTGTGGTAAACAGCTTTTTTTTTTTTTTTTATTCCTAACAGTACATCCTTTCTGGCTCTGATGACTTCAATTTGTATATGTGGAGGATTCCTCCAGATCCAGAAGCAGGTAAGTTGTGTTGGTTTGGAATTTGGGGCAAGGGGTTGGGTTCCTGACAAATACCAGTTTGCTTTTTTGAAAAATTGCTCTTCTTACTCAGCTTCTAAATCTAGAGTAATTCTGATGAAAGCTGGTAAGAAGAGTTTAGAGATGCCTAATCCTTCTCTGAGTAAAGATAGCCAATGCCATTTGAATCTTTTATCCTAACGATTTTATTTTTATTTCTCTTCTCATATAACAAACATTTAAATCTTCTAGATGAGCTGATGAAGAGTGAGCTGTGTCTGGAGCAGGGTGTGTCTGTCCACCCTCCTGTCTACCAGCTTTTCTGCTTCTAAGCTGGTCTGAGTTCACTGAAGAATTTAGGATCTGTTACTAAGAAGTTTCATCTCATGATGAAGCTTTCAGAATAAAATGGTGCTTCTTAAGGCTCCAGTGCATTGGCCTCTTTCCCCTCTTTCTTTCCTCATGCATCAAATCCCTCCCACTGATTTCTAGTGCAGAGTAGTTGTGCTCTAGAAGAGCATAACTTTCTGGGTGGAGGAGCACTATCAGCTGGTGGAAATGACCACTTGTGGTTCATTTCTGACCCTTTCCCATGCTGGGGCAGACATGCTAAGCACATAGAACTAGCTCAGCTCTGTGTGTAAGTATGGGAGAGGGGTGTTAGAGTAAAGAAACACAGCAGTGTGCAGGGGATATAACAGCAGTGTTGTAGATGCCACAGTTGGTCAGTGTCTAATTTGATATCATCTAGTACTGTGCAGACACTCTGAGCCATACAACGTTAGCTTATCCTTCCTGTTGAAACAAATTGCTGTGCCCTTTTAGAAGGGTGTTGAATCTTGATTGAAAGACTCAAGACCTTAGGAAATGTACTACAGTTTCTATTTTTAATGGCTCCAACAGTTCAAACTGCATGTTTTAGTGGTATTAAGTGCAACTGAGTGCTATCCTGTGGTCTCAGGTGCTTTAGCAATAGTGGGAGCAAATTACAAGCTGCATTAGAGGTAAAATGAAAATATTTTGTTTCATTTTCAAAGGCTGATTGTTATAGCTGTGTAATCCACAACCGAGAGTATGACTAGCCTCTGAAAGGCTTGGTTAATGGCAGGATTTTGAGGAAAAATGCCATTCTAATTTTGGATTGCTTATTTAAGCAACATCTGACGTTGCAGTCCAAAAGTCCTGAAGATGGTCCTGCTACATATACAAGTACCTTGGCCTTCTATCTTTGTGCAGGGTTTGTAGGGATGACTTCTTGCTGTCCTTTTAATTTGTATGTTTTCCTTTTGCAGCTGACACTGTTTTACTGCTATTTAAGGAATTTCCTTTTAGTTGAAACAAAGGTTACATACACTGAAATTAGTTGTTTATCTGTAAGTTTTGGTGTGGACTGTAGAATTAGATTTTATGCATGTTGCTATACCTATCCTGACCCCATTTGTAAATTCTGGATTTGAGATTCTTGGGTTTATCTGACCATGATGCTCCTGAAAACTTTTTTTTTCCCAGGCAGCTGCAGATAACATACTTTGTCTCTGGCACCTTTGCACAAAGAGCGATAGCTAGAATTATCACAAAAAATTTCATGTGTTTTTTCATCAGCTTTTTAGTTTCTGCTTCTTGTAACTTGAGGGAGGGTGTCAGTAAACTTGCAACATTTCAGTTACAAAATTAATTACTTAAACTCAATTGCCTTCAGTTGTTGCTTAATGGAATCAGAAGGTCCTGTAGTGGGAACCTGTATACTTAAACTTTTTTAACTTGAGACAGTCTCTTACTGAAACATTTTAGCAAAACTTATGATCTTTGGATCTTTTTATTAAAGATTTACCTTCAATGGCAAATAACTCATTGGCCATACAAATCAGCTGTGACAGGCTTATTGAAGCTCTTCTTTTCCTTCAGCTGTTCTTCAAGGGTTGTGTCTGTTTTGCATGTGATGAAACATCCTTTCTTAAATCTCATCCTGTGGTTCGGAATAGTTGTTCAGCAAGAGAGGTTGCTGTGCTTCCTCCTTTGAAGAGTCTTGCTGTAGGGATGTGGATACCTTGGAAGGCTTCTCCTTCAATGGAAAACTCCTTGTTCTCATGTTCTATCTTAAAATAGGAGTGTCTTTGGGTTTGTGATCTGAAGGGGTGGAATACAGCCTTTCATTTAAAATGTTGTACAAACTAGACAGGATTATGTAATGTCCTGTACTGTTGGTTAGTATTTTAAATAAAAATATCCAAGTGATTTCTACCCCCTGATTGAATTCAGACATTGTGTTGCTATAAATATTTATGATACAACCCCTTTAAATTATATCAGTTATTTGTACATAGCAACTTTTTTGCAAATCTTTTTACAGAGCTGAAATAGATTATTTTGCTTAAGTACAGGTGCAGCAACTATTAGCTATCTAATGGTTAGCAACATTGCTGTACAAAAGATAAAGAAAAATGTGAAGGAACACACCAGTCAGATAACTGCAAATGTATTTCTGGTTGGAGGAACACAGTTAACCTGTGTTGGTATTTCACCAGGAAAATGGAACAAACTCTGCTGTTTGTTTGGTTTGTTTTTTAACTAATCATAACTTAGAGGTATCATCCCAGTAGGTTGCATTGAGTCATTCCTCCTCAGCTGGAAGCTCTGCCAGCCCTTTTGCTTGGTCCAGTTATTAGACAGGATTTACTTCAGCGCAGGGAGGTCTGTGAAAAAATGGTATTTCCAAAATTGCCTAGGCAGCTGTTCTGGTGAAGAGTTTTACTGGCCATCTCCTTCCACAGTTTTAGATTATTCTGAGTAGGCCAGGATTTCCTATGCCAGAAGGCTGGTTGCTTTTTTTATGATTACTTTTTGGAATACTTCGCTCATTTTTCCACTTTCTTCTCCATACAGGTAGTGCCCAGCTTGCCACTTGTGCTTCAGAAGTAATTGCCAATTGCTTGAATTTGTTAGCCAATTTCCTCTTTAAAGTACACATCCCAGTTTTCTTCAGAGGTAGCATGTCTACCAAAATTAGCCTGGCAGTAGAAAAGCAGTCCTGAGTTTCCACAGCTGTTACTTGATTCCAAGGCAAGGTAGAAGTCAGAGGAGACAAGAGCCCTACATGACCTGCCCAGCAAGACTGTTAAGATATGAGCACTTCAGGCAGTATTTCAACCTAACTCCTATAAACATGGTCTCTTAACCGGCAGAGAATCCCTGTTCAAGACAGAACCTGACATGTCTTGTGGGGTAGTAGAAGGCTTCATAGACAAAATGTTTTGCAAAATGGAATTTACATTCCTCACCCACTACTCTGAATCATCTTTGCAACTCAGAGCTTGTCTCTTGCTTTTGAAATACTGCTTATAGATGCAATGTGAGGGATGTGATATTTATTTGCAGTTGAGAAAAGAGTAGGGGATCCTTCAGTTTTTGTGAGCAGGCTGTCACCAGACTTGTGAAAAACTTCACTAAATCACAACAGCAAACTGCATTTCAAAACCTCTTTTTAATTCTGTCTGACTGTAACTGCTAGCAAGGAAGGGCCTGTCATTGTGGTTCTGTTACTAAATAAAATGCACCAATTTTCAGCAGAACTTAAGCAACTTTTCTTCCCTTTTTTTTTCTCTGCATTGGTCATTGTAAATGCAGAAACCTCTTTAGGCTTGAAGAATTCAGCAGCAGATCTTTCCACAACATTTGAACAGGGTTATCTCATTGGAGACAGCTTGTCATTTAAGTTCTCACAGTTCCAGACTGATAAGTGAAGATAAATAATAGATAATGTCTTTAGCTATTTTTTCAGATCTTTATGTATGGGCACACATGCATATACACACACCAGTTGGGCTGGGGAGGGGGAACGCCATCTGGCCCAGGGGGGAATAGTCTCCAGAAGGCTTGTATTTTTTTAAAAAATTGGTTATTCTCAGGCATAGTTTTGGGATCTAAACTGTTCTAGTTTAAGGACTGTAGTTGGTCTCTTTCTTCAGGTCAGTGTTGACCATAGTGTGCTATGGAACAGTTGTTTGGTAATCACAGCAAGTATGTGGTGGGGCAGTGTAGAAGTAGTTCTTGTATTCAGTGGAATTTATACTGGTTTCCAGGTCATGTGGATTGTAATACCAGGAATCTGTGGAAATGTCCTGGATAGATGGCATCTGTCAGAAAGCAAGGCAGTACTGGGTGCTTTGTGGTGCTGTAGCCAAGTGGAATAAGATTTGGCATCCCCAAGTGATTCTTTCACCAGCCTTATAATGTTCAGTGTTTAATGTAGCAGTAGAAAGCTGAACGTAACACTGAGCACTGTGGGAGGCTGAAGAAGCCTTAGTTGCCAGCAACTACCCATCTGATGCTAACAAAGCTCCTTCCTCTATTGTATTGAACGTGTTTGCAGCTGCCAGTACAAAATAAATACACAGGCAAGCGGTTTTCACACCTCCATTAAAAATAAACAAACAAAACACAACAGCTATTGGTTGTGTGATCATTTCACTTATTTTATTCCCTTTATGTTCAGGAAGCATAGTTGCAGGTGGTAATTTATATGGTTCCAAGGACATTGTAAAAACCTGTATAAAACCTGCGACCAGTGCAGTTAAACACGCTGACAGAGCAATCCCTCTCAGACTAGGAGAGCAGACAGAGTGGAAAGGGTGTGCCAATGTTTACTTCTGCAGTAATTTTGTCTATATTGGTGATAACAGTGGTGGGATGGTTGCTGTATCTATCTACGCCTTATCTATATCAGATATTTAGCAACAACAAAAGAAGAGAGAAAATATACATCTAAAAATAACCACTTCCACTACAGCTTTCTGCATATGCTTTAGATGTTTAAATATTTTTTTTTTCTTTGGCTTTTGGAACATCAGCAGAGGTACAGGAGCACCACAGGCCTGGTTCTAGGTGTAGGCTAGGCAAATCAGGTGATGGCCTGGAAGAGCAGGTTGCCTGAGGCAGGTGGTGAAGCCATCCCACTGCTCCCTGTGCTTATGCTAAAGCTCTGCAAGGCCATGCTGATCCTTTCACCTGGCCTGGGAGGTGGAGAGGAGGTTCAAAGGTGATAGAAGCAGCAGTCTGCAGATGGAGTTGGAGCTGCTTTCTTATGGGGAGACACTCCCTTTCTTGTGTGGTAGCAGAAGTACTAAGCTGGAGTCCCAGGGTGCCTCCTCCAAACTGTCTCCTCTTATTGTACCAGGAGAAAGAAGGATCTTGGCCAGCCCTTGCTGTTCTCACCTCGTATTTCATGTGACCAAAGTCAGTTTTGCCTGTGATGCTGGTAAACCTTGAAGTTACTCTGTCTGCTGGCAGAGCTGGAATCAGATTCCTGATGCCACTAGAAGGGATGCTGCAGGGCCCTGTGCTGTTAGGGCAGAATTGCTTGTGTTTCCATCTGCCTTCTCTACAGATGGGTCCCTGACCAAAGCCATCTGCTGGCATGCATTGTATGAAACAAATGCAGGTGTGCAAGGGACCAGAGAGAGACTTTGTAAAGAGTCTAAACATCATCTGCTGCACTGAAGGCAGAGGCCCTATATGCTATGCATATTTACTTGCATTGTGCTGTGCATTTATTTGCTTTTCCAAACTATGGTATCTCTCTTCTGTTAGCGCATCGAGACCTCGTAGGATTCAAATGCAAGGCAGTGGCCTAGGGTCTCAATGTGTCCTGGATTATTATAAATGAAAACTCAATTAATTTTAAGCGAGCTTTCTGCTGTAGTGCCAAGTACTACAGCGGAATGGTATGCTATGGCACACTGGCAGCTGCTGCAAATATCTGGTTCTTCTCAGGAGTTTTCAGCACTTGGAGTAATTCATAAGGCTTGTATGAAGTTATGCTTTAGTCTGTTGAACATCTTTCTACCTTATATGATCAACCAGTGGGACTTCTTTCTATCTAGGACACTGAAAAAGAACTTGGTGATGTCATTTAATTCCTCTGTTACTGAGCCAGTGGAGGATTGTTCCTTATCCCGGCAAGTTCTCCAGTGCTTTGACAGGTTTTTTAAATGTTTGGAACAACACAGCTTCCATTAGTTTAGAGGCTGGTCTACATTCTTACAGGATTTCTGCACTAGTGCGCTTTTCCCTGATAATCTAGCACTTCCCTTTTTCCTTATCCTTCAAATCGGTCTTCTGTTTATTGGCTCCGTCCCAACTGCATGATCCTCACAGAGCGTGTAGGCGTTTCCAAGGCCCTCCCTGACTTCACCACCATGTACACCAAGG
>JANHFX010010485.1:58393-105394 GCA_027560015.1 Chloroceryle amazona
GGCTCGCATGGTTTGTTTCTCTCCTACTCCTGCCAAAGAAACATCTTAAGATTTGTTCAGAGGTAAACTCATTTTTTTTGGTGTTTTGTGTTTGTGGGTTTTTTTGTTTTGTTTTGTTGGGTTTTTTAAAATAGTGCTACATGTTGTGTAACTTGTGCATGGGAAGTCAGATTGCTGTCCAAATATCTCTCTCATTATGATTTACTACTGTTTTTTCAAAATATGTTTGTATGTACCATCCAGCATGTTCTCAATATGTGAAATGCCAGCTTATCCGTATTAATATTGCCAAAGTTGCATAATTAACAAGGATTTAATTAGCACACTGTTTAAACCATAAAATAAAGCAAACCCAAGAAATAATCTCTCCGGCAACTTAGTAGACATCTAATACTTAAGAGCACTGGATTATTCACTCATTCGGTCTCTTTTGGAGCCTCTAGAGAGGCCTTGTGTTGCCATGATAGTCTTGTCAAATGGGTGGAGGGGAAATTGGTTTTAAAACGTACACTTCAGATTTAGCCTTTTATAATTTATTTATTCCAGTTGGTCTGAGATTGTAGTAGCGTATGTAAAGAATTTTTTGAGACTTTGTATTCCTCTTCCTTGGAGTATTTATTTGCAGGTTGTAGAGGAAGACAAATTTTCTTGACATTTCATGTCATGTCAAAAGCAGAGCAAAAAAGCATCATCCAGCACAGCTAGAACACTCAACTGCTGCTCAGACTGTCTCCAAACATATAAATTTTTGGAAGGTATTGCAATACTACTTAGTTTATCTCCATCCCTCCATCCCCTCCCCTCCCTAACTGCTGTTAGATGTTAGAAACCTTCTAAAATTGGCATGAACAGCCTCTGAAGACTTTTAAGACTTTTTTTTTTTACTAATAACATATATGTAAGCTAATGGCATCTGTATAAACACTGCCAATACACATGATAACTATTTAAGACCTAAAAAGCTGCCATGATAAAACAGTTGCAGGACCAGTGCACACCACTAAATTCAAAAGCAAACAAAGCAACACTCACATCTCCTAAAATAACCCCCAGACCTCAAAAGCAAAATTTGAATGTTGTAGGGATTGCAGAGGTCAGTTCTGCTGAAACAATACAAATAAAAATATCAGTTCAAGTGAAGACAGCTAAAAGAGAGAGAAATTATTACATGCAGAAAAGGAAGATGGCCTCAGGAATCTGAGCAGTTTATGGACAACCTCCACTTAATGCACAGATGCATTTCTTTTTTTTTTTTTTCCATCAGAGACAAGCAGACTTACCTCACAGTGCGAGATGGTGAGAAGCTGTATGGCTCCAGCTATGTCTCTGCTGAGAGACCAGGGGGATTCCAGACAGGTCTGGACACGGGCATCTGTCTGCCATACTCATGTAACACGATAGAGTTTTGCTAGGCTACTCTAAAATCAAGGGACTGCTGTCAGGACAATGATCTAGAAGGCTCTGCATTAAGCACTTTCTTAGAGATGGCATTTAAGCGCTTAGGAGTTGGTAGACTAAAACTTCATCAGAGAAGAGGTTACCCAAAAATGAGGTTCTGTGGCAGTCTGTTATATTGGACACAAAGATTATCAGAGTATTGCTGGAGTCAATACTTTTTGGTTTAAATTATTAAATCCTCTAATACTACGGGAAAAAGCTGACTGCTAAAATTTGTGATTGCACTAATCTGCTCCTAGGGGACTTTTCCTGTAATGGGGCAGTTAGTTGTTTTAAGAGGCTTTGTAGGTAAGCTCACCTTTACGAGGAGTGAAATAGGCTCTAGTACTATGCTTCCTCTGATTTCACTATTAACAGCTTAAAAGGAATTTAGGGAGCTTCAGTATTAAAGTGGAAAGCTTTGGAGTTCTTTCATAGAGTCATAGAATCAGAAAATAATTTGGGTTGGAAGGAACCTTTAAAGATCATCTAGTCGAACCCCTCAGCTGTGAACAGGAACATCTTCAACTAGACCAGGTTGCTCAAAGCTCCATGCAACCTGACCTTGGAGGACAGTTCCAAAGACAGGGCATCCACAATTTCTTTGGGCAGTTTGTTCCAGAGATTCACCACCCTCATTGTATTTATTTATTTATTTATTTTCCTTATATCTAACATACACTCAGCTTAAAACTGTTGCCCCTTCTTCTGTCACTACAGACCTTGGTAAAAAAGTGTCTCTCTGTATCTCTTACAAGACCACATTATTGAAAAGCTCCCCCTAGACCCTTCTCTTTCCAGGCTGAACAACACCAACTCTTGGCCTGTCCTCACAGCAGAGGGGTTCCAGCTCTGTGATCATTTTTGTGGCCTCCTCTGGACCTGCTCCAACAGGCCCATGTCTTTCTTGTGCTGAGGACTCCAGAGCTGGACAGAGTACTCCAGGTAGGGTCTCGCCAGAGCAGAGTAGAGGTGGTGAATCTCCTCCTTTGATCTGCTGCCATGCTGCTTTTGTTGCAGCCCAGGATACAGTTGGCTTTTTGTCTTCAGACACTGTCTGAATTTGACTGCAGTCTAGGGAGAGCTGTGTTCTAGACATGGCATGCTGTGCCACTTTGATCCCATGCTCTTGGTGAATTGATACACATTTAAATAATTGTTTTACTAGGAAGATAACCATGGGTTAATTCACACTCTTGGCAGTACCACAAAAGGCCAGTGACTGAATTGGAAATTCAGCCTAAAATATTGGTGCCCTAAATTTGTATTTGATGTCCATTATAATTCTTTCTTTACTCATTGTCTCCCTAACTTCTGACTCTTCTGCATTTCATAGTGCATATTTCTTGTTTTGTACTGAATTCAGGAAGCAAGAGTCTATGGATAGTTAAAACTTGGTTTAGGCATTCCTTACAGACTTGGAAACATTTCTTGAGCAAATTGTCTCTTCATTCCTGAGGCCCTCTTTCCTCCAACATTTGTCTGCTAGGTCAAAATAAAAGTGTTGAGAACTGGACTTGATGTAATGATCTACCATTGGCTTGATAGATGCAATTGGATTGACAACTGTTATTTGGCTGGAAGGAATTCTGTGGGAGTAGGGCAGCTTGCCATCAGCCATAAATGTGGTCATGAATGTCTAGCAGGGTGAGCAGAATGAAAGGATATGAGGAATCTCATAAAACGGAAAAGAAAATCAAAAGAGCTTGATTCGGCATTTAATGAACTTGCTCTCCAATCAGATACTTCTCAGTAAACTTTGCTTACACTGGTGAAATCTTGCTCCAGTGGCTGAAAGCAGAACTTAACTCTGAACCTTAACAGAAAAATAAGTGTACCCAAATAAGAGAACCATTCCAGGTGTCTCGGTCTCAGTGCAGTTTAGATGAATATATTTAGAGGTTAACTGGAGGTTTAGCCTCCCTTTAAAGTTTTTAATTTAAATCAACCTTTGTTGAATATACAGTCTTAAAATAGCCACGCGTTTTGGTCCCTCTAGTTAGTCAACATGTCTCTTCCCTACTTCAGGCATGTTATCTTTCTATCCCAAAGTGCCACGAGACTGCAGTTTGGTCTTCAAAAATTGATTTGTGCAAACAGGACGCTTTCCAGAAGCAGTAAAAAGATCTGTCTGTGGATTTTTAGGGGCTGGACAACTCCTCATTTCTAAATTCTTATCATGGTTTGTACACCATGTACATCAGTCTGGTCTTCAGGGTGTAGTCATGAGTGGAAGGGATGACGTACTTATTCTAAGAGGAGAGGGTCTCAACACAAGCTCTCTAGCTGCAGTTCTTTACCGTTTATGTAACCTAACAAATGAAGGTGATACAGGAATGCCCTTTTTTTTTTTTTTTTTTTTCCCCTTGACCCTTCTATCTTGCTATTCTTCAGTGTTAATGCAAGTTTTTGTTTAGGAAATGTACATTGCAAGAGAACTCGGACTGTCTGTTTTAGAAGACAAGTTGTTCAACACTGGGCTTAGGGCTTAAACCAGCAGCTATTTCAGCTGAGAGCTCCTGCTGAGGACAAAGTAGTATAGCAAACATCTTCAGCAGGAAGAACATAAAGCTGGCTTATTTAGTCTTAAGGCAACTGTGAGTAGCACAGAAGCTATTGAAATTATTTTAACATTCTGTAAGATGTGCTTACGACCTTTGAAGTTGTAAGTAGCAGGATTGTTTTCCTCTGAAGTGGTTTTCAGTTTTTTACTTCTCCTCTTTTAAAAGCTTTGGTTTCTTTCACTGAAGATGTTAATCATAGCATGCTGATTGACACTGGTTCATTCAGATACACAGGTGTGTTTTCTAACAAGTTTATGGCTTTAATTGTGTGAATCCATGAATATAAAAAGCTACTGTGTGACGGTTTCTTACTTTGGTGTATAGAACTTGTAAGAGTCAATGGACAAGCAGAAAAATTGTCTGGCCTCTGGTTTGAGTTTTACCATTAGCACAAAAGCATTCCATTTCAGCTCATTCCCTGCCTCGTGACAAAGAATGATAGAACCCCCTGGTCAGATCCATTATTTCAGATCCCTCTCTAAGGTTGATTCACAGAAATAAGAGTTGTTCCAGATCCCAGTCTAGGGAAAGGTTATGCTAAGTCCAGCTGAATGTAGTAACTCAGGTTAGTATCCTTGACGATGCCTCCTTTAGATTCCTACCCAACAGGCTAGAGTCAGCTCTGGTAGGAATGCATTGATGATTTAAAAAGTAATTTAAAAAAAAAAAGAGAGAAAGAATATAGCTATTAAGGAAGTTAACCTCTTTATTTGTCTCTAGTTCAAATTTACAAACTATGAGTCTTGTCATGCCTTAGGCACTACAGTTGCACTGGTGATTTCATTAAGTATGTATGTTGTTCTTATTCACATACTTGTCATATTAGGTCAAAAACCATTGTTTGTTTAGCGAGTTGAACTAAAGCTAGTCTCCAAGTCCTAATTTGCAGGAAGGATGCTTTTTGTCAAACTTGCAGCTTTTCATAGGGGCATTGCTCATAAAATTGGAATTCTGCAGCCAACACAGGCCTTCAGATTTATTTTGAAATATCTGAAGTGCATTGTCAGATGAAATACGACTGTAAATGAAAACAATTTGAAGCTTTAATTATTTATTTCAGTGTCTGCTTGTTTTTCCCCCAGGTGGCATTGGCAGGGTCGTGAATGGTGCTTTTATGGTATTGAAAGGTCATCGGTCAATTGTAAACCAGGTCCGGTTTAATCCTCACACTTACATGATTTGTTCTTCTGGCGTTGAAAAAATTATAAAGGTAAGATTAATTATCAGAAAATGTGCTCTTTTGATGTTTCAGGAAGAAAAGCTTTGTTTTGTTCAGAAACATTCTTTTCTACACCCATCCTGTCCTCTCATCTTACTCTCCTGTGAAGTGGTATGTGTCATTTCAGGGCTAAACTGATCCAAATGTTTGATTGGGCATTTCAACTTTAAACTCCATTTCAATTTTAAAGGTTTTAGAGATAGCATCAGAATCTCCTGGATTTGTATCTTGAAAAAGGAACTGTATTCCAGTTTCATTCTGTATAGAATTGAAATATCTTGCAAACAGTTCTTTGGAGAATTTGGTTACAGTTGTAATGTGATGTCCTAACATTTCTGATATTTAGGGCTAAAATTAACAAAAATCTTTCCAAAGAGTATAATGGAGCCTTAGCTTAGCCAAACCTTGCTGAATTTGGCATAAATACTGGCTTGGGAGCCTTTCTGTCATTTTTGTATGCACTTCTGTGTTGAATCAATTCAACATACCTTTCTGTGGCTTCCAGAGGAAACGGAACTCTTAATACCTTCCACAGTGGGTCTTTCTGAATCCTCTAACAATGTATGGTATTTTTAGAAAGCTTGTGCCTTTTTATGTGGATTGTAATGAGATAGCAAACTTTGTTAGGTTTCAAAACTTTCTTTAAGGAAAGACAGACAATATTGTGTGAGCAAGGCAGAAACTTCCTTGTCATTTCTTATAGCAGAAGTTGAGCGTGGGGAGGCAGAGGATTATGTACAATAATGCACTTTGCATTCTGCTGTTACACAAATTTTGCTCTAATTTAAGTCAAAAGAAACCAGAACTATGTCATTTTTAAGTAGGATGAGAACTAATGCTGCTTCTAACTATTCGTTGAATGACTTCATAAAAGTCTTACCTGCTTGTGGCTATAAATGAGGTCATTTGAGCACTAGTAAATGCTTTAGCTACAAGTTGACTGAATGAATTTGTCCTTCAAAGGAATGTTTTAGTGGTCTGCAACTTCTGGACCAGAACTGTCCCAAAATCCTGGATCATGGTTCAATTGCCAGCTGCATCACTTGCATTACAGCTGCTATCAGCTTTTGGGTTGTGATTTCCTTCTCTATCTTCCACTGGCACTTTAGTTTGCTTTTCTACTTTTTTCTTCACCTGTGTCCCTCTGACAGATTTGATCACAAATCTATGAAGTACAGGCTTGGAACAAAAGCCCATTGAACAGTCTTAGCAGCTCACTGATTTTTCAATTTCCAGGCAGTCAAACTGCCACTGTTATAACAGTTGTGCCAGAGGCTTTTTTTTTTTACACTTTGGGAACTTGATTCACGCAGCCTGAATTCTCCCTTTTGGATTGTAGATCTGCTGACCCTTCACCCTATGAATCCTTCCTGCATGAGTGTGCTTAGACTGTTGGATTAGCATTGGTATAAACATCCCCTGTGTTGCTTTTGTATACCTCTGCTAGGGTTTTGGCAGGGTGTTTTTTTGCCTAGTGATTAAAAGGTTAGTTCGATTAAAGCTCCAGTCACAGGTTGTGTAACTCTTTCAAAGACACCTCTGCTTGAATGCTTCCTTAGAAGAGAATGCCTGTTGTGTTGCAGTATGTGCCATGGAACTCGTGTAGCTGCTCTGAAGGAACTGAATTCCCCAAGCATTGCAAGCTATAAAGAAATTAAGGGAAAGGTGTTTCATGTAGTAAGCGTATTAGTGAGCCAGAACTTCTTATCCTTTTCTAGTATGTAATTTTGTTTCAGCTTGTAATGTGCCTTGTTTGGGGATCAGGGTGTTTTAAGGCTCGTATCTTGTGTGATGGGCATGACTTCACTCTCTAAAGGTACTGCCTCAGTGAACACTGATTTGTGGGTGACAGTAAAATGGTTTCTTCATTCTAGCTACTTCTACAGATAGGTTGGAGGCTAGTGACTACCGTGAGAAGGAGGGCAAAACAGGAAAAACACCACCAGCTGAGGAGCTATTTACTGCATTAAAACCAGCTGGGAACACAAGTAGTTCCTTCTATGGCTATCTTTTTTTTTTCTCCCATATAAATACTTGCTCAGAGAATTTGAGCTGACAAGAGGAAGAGCCATAAATAAAATGTGTAGTTAGGGGTTTCTTTTATGTATTCTTGTTTTGTTGGGTTTTGTTTGTTTATTTGTTTTAATCAGCTCCATAAGAAAGTGCCCTTCCTTTTAGTGTCCTTGAAGTGTCTTCTGAAAATCTTTCTGGAATTAAATCACAGAAGATAACTGTGGTTGGCTGGTATTATGTTCCCTTTATTGTAGAAACTCTGTCACGAATTAAAAATGTGGATGCAAGTAGTTATTTGCCTGAGCCCTTAATTTTTAGACTAGCTGGGCCTAAATTTAGTACTTCCAGAAGTGAGGAACTGATAGCACCAGCATCAAGGCGTGATACAGACAAGCCATTCAATAATTCCACGTGCTCCTGCCAACACACTTGCTATTTTAATACTGATTGCAAATGAGATACAAATTAATCTCAGGACTAGCCCTGCTGAAATGAATAGTATTCACACAAATTACTTTGACCTTTGTGGCTATGGGTTTCTTGCTTTAGTTTTGCTTTGTTGTAAAGCACCTGCAAGAATATAGTTCAGTAACTCAATGGTTTAGCGTTTGACTTCTGCTATGACTGAGAATGCAGCAGGTAAGATGGGAGTGGGGATGTGTGTGAATATTCAGTTAAGGAGGTTTCCAAAACATAAAGTAAGACTCAAGAAGCTTATTAATAAAGGTTATTAGAAGCCATGACTCTGGACGGTGTGTTCTGGACACAACAGCCCAGATGAATTCCTCATTGCCCTCCATTTCAGAAACCTGAACCTCGGTAAAATTGTGTGCAAAAGCACAGCTGTGAACTAAAATTAGCATTTGCAGCAGACATTTGCCATGAGGGCTAAAGCAACAGAAAATAGAAAAATACTACTTTTCCCTCAGTTAAGTGTGTGAGGCACTGGGATGTGCTGGCAGGAAAACTAATTGCATTGCAGAAGAAATAAATGAGGCATTCCCTCTGACGTGTGGGGCTTAGAGGAGGGCCGTGGAGAACGTCTCAGCTAAAAGATAGTTCCAGAAAAGGAAAAATAGATCAAGTGCATAAGGATTTTCAAAAAGAAATACTCTTTTGCGTTGGAAATGGAAGACAGTTAACTGAGTTCTACTGTTGTAGGTCTCATTTGTTTAAAAAGTGTCAGTATATCAAAGATGGCAAAGTCTATTTGCCCATGTTGCTATGGTGACAGATGAATGTCATTGTGGCTAGCTGACTCTGCTTCATTAGATAGCCTAATATAGCAGGGTTTAATTATTCTCACACTACAGGCATAACTACTTTTTGTTTTAAAATTTGGAGCTTTGCCACCATGGAATACAAACAATTCAGGGATGCTCTCTGTAGCATCTCTGCTGAAGTAGCAAACCTGTTTTGTATTCCTCTTTTCTCTTACTGTTCCTATTTTTATATCTGTACTCTGGGCATCAGTGAGTAATGCTCAGCTCATTAATCCTCTGATAGAGAAAGAACTTGATAGATTGCTGCTTCAGTGGGATGGTTTGCCAACTTACTTTCTTCAACTTTTTCACATTCTTACTGGACATGGTGTCAGTCAGAGGATGAGAAAAAGGCAAAGGCATTCCATTTACAAAGAAGCGCATCTGAAATGCCACAGAGAACACTGGACCAGTTGCTGCCAGTTTATAAAGACTTCTTGGTTCTGCCAAAGACAGGCTTTTACTCTGATGTCCTTCTGGTTACTCTGGCAGATCTCGCGCTCCCTCATCACAAAATGTCTAAAAAGTAGGAAAATCAATCTCCAGAGATATCTGATCATGTACAAACAGGTATTTGTCCTGTATTCCCTCATTCTCTTTATTATTAAATCCTTCTCTGTGAACAAATCCATCTCAGAAGGAAGAAGCCTCACTATGGACTCTTTGTAGCTATCTTTTCAATATTTAGCACTGCTGTATTTTCTCTGGTGCTTGCAGAGTGAGCAGAAAGATCTGGTAGCAGTAACAAGGATTTGGAATACCTCTGTGCACGCTTCATGTGCCTTTTCAGATAATTTTTCATTATAAAACAGAGCTTGCCCAGGGGGACATCGGAGCAGACTACTTCTCTGTTTGTGTGGAATCTTAAGAGTCTTCTAATTCTCTTGCTTTAAAAAAAAAAAAAGTTTTCTAAAACGTAGGGATCAGTCTAACACTGCTAAGGCTATTTGCGGAAAGCATGTGCCTGCCAGGCATACAACATGAAGCATTTACAAGAAGGTATATGCTTCTTGCTGAAATGCTCAGTAGTAGGGCAAAGAGGTGAAAAAAACTGATATAACTGTTAGTTAAATCATCAAGAAAGCAACAACTCAGAATAGTCCTTTGAGCAAGCAGAGTTCTATTAAAAAACTTGGTGTGTCCCCAGATCATGCATCCATGGAGAGACAACTCTTTCCTATGTTGTCCTTATGAAGTGGAGCATGGGAAAGAATCAGAAGATGAAGAAAAATTCTTTCTGTTTTCTTGATTAATTAAAAAAGGCTATGTATGCTTGATGGGAGTCTATACATCGTGGGCTTAGGTTGGGTTTTGTTATCTCTATCCAAATCTGATACTTGTCCCTTGAACTATGTGTCTAGTAAGTGCAGTGCTTGAACCAACCAATGGAGACTGTCTTCATTCTGGTCTGAAGTATTATATTCATGAACTGTACAGGAAGAAAATTTACTTTAGTACTACAACTAGTAAAAATAGTGATTAAGTACAAATAGCAAATAGACCTTGCTGTTGAGGTACATTCCTAGGAGGGGCCAGTGTCAATGCAATTTCAAATTCCTTTGCCTTTGCTCTGAAAGGCAGGCAGCTTGATGATTGCCTTTGTCCTGGTTTTGGCTGGGATAGAGTTAATTTTCTTTCTAGTAGCTGGTTACTGGTAGCTGGTGTTTTGAATTTAGTGTGAGAGTAATGACAGTAACACACTGATGTCTTAGTTGTTGCTAAGTAGCATTTACCCTAAGTTAAGGACTTTCCAGATTCTCATACCATGCCAGCAAGAAGGCTGGAGGGGCATAAGAAATTGGGAGGGAAAACAGCCAGAGCAGCTGATCCAAACCAGCCAAAGGAATATTCCATGCCATATGTTATCATAGCCAGTATATAAACTGGAGTGAGTTCATCAGGAGGAGCAGATCAGTGCTTGGGGACTGGCTGAGCATCAGTCAGTGGGTGGTGAGCAGTTGTATTGTGCATCACTTGTCTTTCCTGGGGTGCATTTCACTTCCTTTTTGTTATGTTCCTTTTCATAACTATTATTATTGTTGTTGTTACAATATTTTCTTTTTACATAAGCTGTTTATTAAACTGTTCTTATCTCAACCAACAAGTTTTACTTATGTTTGATTCTCTTCCCCATCCCACTGTGGAGGGGAAGGAGTGAGCAAGCAGCTGAGTGGTGTTTAGTTGCCAGATGGGGTTAAATCACCACACCATTCAGAAAAAGATTTATCTGCAGCAGACTTTTAATTTTGGAATAGTGTTGTTTTTATCTACGCAACCAGATCATATGTGGATGCTCTGTTAACCATAAATTACAGAGGTTGTAAAGGCATTCAGGTTTGAAAGAATTCCAGAATAAAGGTTACCTGTACATCTCAAATTTGGCTGTGCTGGACAAGTAGCTGTAAGATAATTTATTTTGTTTTACTTCCAGTATTAAAGGTGTAAAATCTTACTGTACACTGTTGAAAATCTCTGTGAATACAGAATTACTGGCATTCTCATGGGCTTTTCTTATAGTGCCTGTCATGGTAGTGTCAGATTTTGTTGCATGTGTTAACTATGCATCTGTGAGATGAGTACCGATTACCCCATTTACACTGGCAAAGTGCTCTTTCTGGTAGTGGTTTTGTCTACTTGGAACAAAACTTGACTAATTTCTGCTGGGAAAGGAGTTAAATGTTTTTGCCAAAGTCTATCCCAAAAGGCCAACCTGGTACAGACAGCTGGTGTAGAATTTTGTTCCCTGAGCTTGTTAGCATGGTAAAACCAAAGCGTGACTGAAATCAGATATTTTCTAAGCGGAACATTAAGGCAGTATTGTGGATAAGCTACTTACTGGCTCTGCTTACAGTAAGTGTTGTGCATCGTGTTAACCAGAGATCTAGAATGAAGTGATAGTGGTGGTCCAATGAGTGCCTTAATTTTATTGCCCCAAATCTGTGAGTAAAATGGAGAAAAGTGAGGAGATCCAATTACTATGTTTGCTATGGATGACCAGTTTCTTAGGGATATCAATAGATCTTCTTTGGGGCTTTTCTTTCTTTCCTTTCTCGCTCTGCACTGAGAAAACCAAGAGAAGGGTGGATGGACAGCACAGTTAAGGCTGTTGCTGTTGGTAAAATCATTGCACTTTGCAATGTTACTACCTCTCTCCAGTAGCTTACAGAAAAACTCTTCTCTTTACCTTTCCCCACTAACTAAAACTGCTGCTGTGTCTTGAGAGAATGTTGGATGCTTTCTTTCCTTCACCACTGTTCCCTAAAGGGAGTAGTGCTTCTTGCCTCCATACATCCCACTGATCAGGTGTGACTGACTGTGCAGCTGGATGGAATGCTACTCTGCATCACTGGCACAAGCAACTCTAGTTTCCTGGGAAACAAGTGCCTTCATTAGTGCTAAGACTGTATTGCAGGCAACAAACTATTCTTACTGTTAGTGAGTAAGCATCCCCGATTACGTAAAAATAGAGCCCTGCAATTTGGAAGAAATTATTACTCAAGGAAATACTGAAATGATGGATAATCTGCAGTGTGAGAGCTGTTAAATTTTGGATGGGTGAAGTAGATGCAGGAAAAGCACATCTGTAAAGAGGTAGGAAAAAATCCCCATCCCTGTAATATTTGTAAGTATGGATCTGAGGGGATAAAAAATAAATAAAAGTAATGAAACCAATCTGCAACTTGAATTGTTCCAGGTATTTGCACCACTGTTTTATTTCAAATGCTTATAATAGTTTGAGTTCAAAGACATACAGATACTTACTTATTTATTTTCTGTTACAGATCTGGAGTCCCTACAAGCAGCCTGACTGCACAGGGGATCTGGATGGTAGAATTGAGGATGATTCGCGTTGCCTCTACACTCACGAAGAGTACATCAGTCTCGTGCTGAACAGCGGTAGTGGTTTGTCCCATGATTATGCCAACCAGTCAGTCCAGGAAGATCCACGGATGATGGCCTTCTTTGACTCCCTGGTGCGCCGGGAGATTGAGGGCTGGAGCTCTGACTCTGACAGCGACCTCAGTGAGAGCACAATCCTGCAGCTCCACGCAGGAGTAAGTGAACGCTCCGCTTACAGCGAGTCGGAGTCCTCTGCCTCTTTGCATCACTCCCCACCACATGTGGCTGAAGAGTCTGATGAAACTGCCTATAACTTAAGGGCCTTAAGATCAACAGAATCCCCCTCAGCCAGAGAAGACGTGGCTTCCCGTCAGCAGAGGCTCTCTGCACTGAGAAAATATCAGGATAAACGTCTCCTGGCCCTTTCCAATGAGTCTGACTCTGATGACAATACCTGCGAGGCAGAACTAGATACAGACCTTTTCCCACGGCCACGGTCCCCAAGTCCCGAAGAGAATGAATCCAGTAGTTCCAGCAGCAGCAGCACTACAGAAGATGAAGAGGAACTGAATGAACGACGCACTTCTATGAGGCAACGCAATGCGCTGAGGCGCCGGCAGAAGGTGCAAAAGGAGGAAAGGACTAGCACTAACACGGAGAATGTGACCACTTACATAGGTGAGGACATCTATGATTACCCCCAGATCAAAGTAGACGACCTTTCCTCTTCTCCAGCTTCTTCACCAGAGAGGAGTTCAGCCAACAAAGAAGTTCTGAAAGAAAGGACATCTCCTTGTTCAGACAATGAATCAGTGGAGAGAAAGATTTATAAAGCTTACAAATGGCTTCATTATTCTTACATATCGTATTCAACTGGTAAAGATGGTGAATCTTCCAGAGGAGATGGAGAGAATGATGAAGGGAAACCAGGAACTAGTGGAAGGCACAGTACAGCACACTCATTAAATAAGGAAGACGCTAGGAACTCGAGTTCAGTAGTTCCTCAAGGAGGTTCACCACCTCTTTCTACTGAAAGCCACAACAAAGATACTTTAAAAGAATGTGGCTTGGTAGAAAATTCTAGTAATGGTCAAGCTTATGAATGTGACAATCAGCGGCATATGGAAGGTCAAGAAAACACATCTGAAGACACTAGCAGTGGAGGGATAGAGTATTCTTTTGAGCATAAAAAGCTCAATGGAAAAGCTAACTGCAAAGGGCTAAATGCTTGTACTGAAGAACCTTGTATTCAGGCTGCAGGACTTACGGAACAGAAAAATAGTCAGAACTGTCAACCAGCATCAAGCCATCATTCACTGGTCCCTCCGTTCTCCACCGTTGCCATCTGTAGCATGTCGGGTCACTGCTCCAGAAACCAGACTGATGACAGTGAGGAGAGGAGCCCAGACACCTCCTGTGTTAACCACAATAATGGCCACTTGCATCTTCGCCCTTCGTGCTTCAACAATGGACAGAGTTTTGGAGAGCCGGAGACTGTGATGCAAGGACTACAGGTGCGTTCAAATGCTGACAATGGCAGCCTTGTACAGGTGGGTGTGACCTTGCACAAAGACTGCTGCCTGTCTGAAATGGACTCCAACAGCTACAACGTGAGCACGAGAGAGGATACCGCCGACGTGCACCCGACAGGCAGCGAGAGCACTCAGTCTCTTGGAGGACTGAAAAGATGCAGAGTGGAGTTGGAAGATGCAGATTCAGAGAGTTCATCCTTAGAAAAGAAGTTAAAAACATGATGAATGCAAATGTCTGGCGTAGTGTGCACTCTCAAAAAAAAGGAAAAAGAAAGTATTAAAGGCACATAGAGCTTGGGTCTGAAACATGGCGTTTGATTCTCCATTCCATTTTTCAGTGGGTCTGTTTTAGATTGCCAATGGTTCATGCTGTATAAAAATCCAACATACTCCTTAATGAGACTGAGTCTAATGTACCCATACAAGGTTCTGTTTAAAGTAAATCCTTATTAAGACGGTTGACTGAATTATTCTTGTGTGAATGTGTGTCGTTTGTTCAGCCAGCCAGGATGACTGCTTTAAGTTTTAATTGTTCTTCTCAGAAGATATTTTTCCATACTGACACTTATTACACATTACAGGATGAAGAATGATTGAATTGTATCACATTGGTGGTAGCTTGGGGTGTGTTTCTTGTCAAGGAAGACAGGGAAGAAACCTCTCTGGGGGCTTTATTCTGCTTCAGAAATTAATGAAATGCAACCATTAGGGAGGATATTTTCAGAACTGACTGGTGTCCTCAGAGATGATACTTCATAAAGCACTTGCTTCTGATACAATTCAGTGACATTATTTTTATGCCAACAGAAAAGCTATAGGAAATGAGCCTCTTTCCAAAATCAATTTGAGGCCGTTCCTATGGTGACATTCAATTTTCTGAGGGTTTTTTTCAAGAAAAGAACAGAATAACACAGTGTCATCTCTATATTAAAATGTGATTGTTTGGCAAGAGGGGAAGCTATTGTGCAGTAGGCCTCACTCTAACTAAGGGCTGTTAAAAATCAGGCATTGAAATAGGCATTTCTGTGAGCTTAACACCTAGAGTTTCATTGTTGTTATTAAGAATATGGATCTGAGGCTTGGGATGTATCTTGACTGCATCCTCCTCTTCCCCCGTGTGCTTACTTTCAGGAGGCAGTTAGACAAAAGAAAATAGCAAAAGGATGGAGAATGTAACTAATCCATATCAGCAGCAACACTTGGAAAAGTCTGAAAAGTGCTGCTTCTAGCAGTTTTCTTAGCCCAGAGCTCAAAATAGGTTGTATTGGAGATCAGGGCTGGTTTTCCACCACTCTGCTGCAAATATTTAAAACTGCAGGTGGGTAGACGATTCACCAGAGTGGTGGGTGTAAGGGTGAGCTTCGGAGAAACGTCCCCACATGTGAGGACACCAGGGCTCCAGATCTGGCAATGAGAACTTGAGCGAGAGCGTAGCCCTGGCGGCCGGCTGCCATGAGCTGATGTACTGTTCAGGTTGACCAGAGTCCTTTCTTACCTGGCCTTTGTTGATAATGGAGCATCTAATGAGTCCTCTCTGCTCTGGCATACTGGAACTGGAGGAATTGCACTCCCTTCCTTTGCAACAAGGTAAAAGAAGTCAATGCGTGAAGGGAAAAGAAGCCATCTACAAAGGACGCCAAAACTATGTGTTTGTGCCTTGCAGTGCTGACAGCAGAAAGAGGGGTTTTTTTGGCCCCAGGAATTGTCACAGACTTTCAAGCCCACTACTAAGGAAGAGAGAAATTGTTTTAAGGGATAGGAGAATTTTGCTTTCAATACAACTCTGGCAGTATGCTGCTGTAGGGTGCTGGTCTCAGAATAATCATTTTACCTGCACAGCTACCTGAGGAGAGAAGAAAGATGCCCTGTTAAAAGGTGATGAAAGTAGAGGAGTGTTTCAGAAGGGATGCTGGAAGGGAAAGGTACGGGAGGGAGCGTGGAAAACATGAGCTGAAGGGTGGTGTTACAGCTACTGCGTGCTATAGGCTCTTTGCCTGCCCTTGGCCGACTTTGTTACACGAGACCTTGGAATAAAGGTATGATGTATTAGTGGAGAAGCCTGTAAGAGAGATGTTTACAAGCACTAGTGAAAGTAGCAATAAGAACAAGCCGATACATTGTTACCTTAGTGAAAAAGCTGTTCAATACTGGTTCTATTTTAGATCGCTGCAATCAAGATCACTATAGGAGTGTTCTCTGTGGTTGTATAAACACCTTACTGTAAATGCTGGTTTGTAGACAAAATTGTGAGGTTTCTGAGACAAAACTTATTTTATTATTACTTTAAATTTTTTTACAGTTCTTTACACTGGAAAATTTTCTTAGCTGTCACTTCTGCCCTTTTCTGAGGAGTGCCCAGATGACTGGCAGACAAGCATCTCCACTCCCCTTTGGCTTGACCATCTTTTCTTGGTGCTCTCTCAAATGCATTGTGGTCTCACTTTCTAATTTTCCTGTTTGTTTTCAAAAGCAGAATAAAATTTCCCAGGTTTGGTGTTACTGCTCCTTTACAGGCTCTGGGCATAAAGTTTTGCTGCGGTTTCCCCAAGGACAGCCTCCCGTGCTGTCCCCATGCTTGTTACTCCTAGGTTCCGTCAAGCAGGAGGAGGAAGGTAGGCTGCGATCTTAACCTTTTGTTCACAGGAAGTTTTAAGTGCACACAAGATCTGTGGCTTACAAATCAGTGGGTTCACCTTCTCACTTAAATAAATGTTACTGGCTCAAGGCAGCCACGTTATCTGGAAAAGGCAAAAAAAAAAAAAGGCAAGCAAGCAGCAGCAAGTCTGCTGCAGGTAGCCAACAACAGACAGAGCTGCTCTTTGTAGGTTGCTTTGCTTTGTTGCTGATCCGGTGCAGATGGCCTCTCCCCCTGCCCCAGGTTGCTACCCGTGCTGTGTGCCAGCGGTTCCCTGGGCTGCTGGATGCGAGTGTTGCTGCTTGGGATTGTCCCTCTGTGCTCCCGGGGAACAAGAGTGAGTGAGCTGCTCAGTGGAAAATCTGACAAGCTTATCTGAAGAGATTTCACCTTTTCTAATCATCTGTGCCAGGTACTTAGAAATGGAAAGGTTGTGTAAATATCAAACTGCCTTGTTAGTTAACCACCATTTACTTGCCATCCAACTGGTTATGGCAGGAGATTTACTAGGCCACATTGTACAGTTCGTCTGCAGAAATGTGCCTTAAGAGTGCCTTAATCAGTGGGGAAGAAAAAAACCTCACATTTCTTTATAATGGACAGAGAAAGTGTGATCTTTAAAGGAATTCTTTTTGATGCTCCTAGAAGTTCGTGAGTGATGTATTTGCTTATTTCAGCTTTCTCTGTTCAAAGCATTAATGTCAAATCAACCTGTTTGTAGCTGACTCTTCCTCTGAGGCTTTTCTGGGATGGGGTATTAACTGCTCTCAAAGATGCAGGAGAATGAGGTCTATCAATTAAAGTTCTGTTGGTGTTTTTCCAGCTCTCAGGTGATCTTACCAAAGCTGGCAAGTCTTCTCCAAGGTGGGTGGCTCAGTGAAGATCACATTTTGCTTTTGAGAAGCTCTTTCTCCCCAACAAAGCGCATGCAGAAAGATACAGTTGCAGTGATCAGGGAAGAGCACAGGGGTTTTCTGTGGGCATACCAGTTCATTGCACTATGTTGTGAAACCCAGCCTGTCACACTTGGAATAATAATTGGGAAAGAAACTCATTTCAGAACCTTTTCTTCTCCAAAAATTGCAGTGGATTTTTTTTTCCCCCCTTAAGTTTCACAATAGAATAAGTGACTGAAACCTGGCTGTAATATCTGTTTATAAGCCACAACAATTGGTAGCTAGAAAATCACTCTTCTTCGAGTATTTAAAGAAGTTAAATGCAGTTAAGTGTAATTCTGTTGTCTTTTACTTTCCAGCATTGCCATATCCTGGTGACCAGATAGAGGGCTCTTGCTCCCTGTGGCCATCAGAAGCTGATGTGACTTGATAGTACTGGGGTCTTGAGGTGCCTTCATTTGCAGTTATAATTTATTATTACAGGCAGTACTACTAAGAGAGGTACCCTTTACGTGTGATGCTTTCGTTTTCACCCACTTGGATTCTCCAAATGTCTTTGCCAGACCTGGGAAGCTCAGTGCCCTGCTACAGGGCCTGCAGAGCACCAAGGAGTAATGCAAATAGCTGATACAACCAAATTGCTATGTGCATATGCACATAGTTCTGCAGGAATTATTTAATAAGGTCATGCTAGCACATACATAATTTATAAAACACATCAGCACACTTCTGCATCTATGTTGGGTGCAGTAATTAACCCAGCTAATGCTCTACCAGTATGTTCAGAGATCTATGGAGAGAATGGCAATTCTTGGGGGGGAACACCAAAAACCTCAGCAAAAAAACCCAGTGGCTATGGTAGGTGCTAGATTTGCCAATGTTTTCTTCAGTGCTTGTGCAGGTCGAAAGCAGCAAAACCTCAAAACATATGTTGGTGTGGTGTCATAGGAAATAAGCAATCTCACTTTGATGCATGTACTCTTCTTGATATGCATCAAGGACTTGAACTTGGGTCTTTTGCTTGAGTGTCCTCAGCATCAGCCTATTGCATTATTCAGGAGTGGGCTTTGAAAGGGAAAGGAAGTGGAAACAGTTCAACAAATACTGGAGCAGGACCTTGTGCCCAGCTGTCTGTTCATAGGTTGCAGAGAAAATGCTAGAGGATTCTTTCTCCCATCTCCACCTCGCGTGATCTTTCTTCCAGAGAGGAAGGAGGTGCAGACCCAGCCTTGTATGTATCCCCTTTGTCTTGAACATGGGAGAATTGTCCTTTCAAAATTGGGCAGTGTCTGTGATGAATTTACAATTATTTACCTGTAGACATGTAACACCAACCTCCTAAATGAGTCCCCAAGCCAGTGAACTGTTAGTTCTGGGATATGACTGGCAGGCTCAACTTTGCTGCCTCAGCAATATTTTTCTGTTCAGCTCTAGTCTTGAGTATCGGCCAACACCTACGCAGAGCTGGAGCTGCTGCAGAAATGTAGGCTGGCATTGCTGCTGCTTTTGTAGCTGATCAGAGATGCCCCTTTTGCTGAAGCTGCTGTTTTGCAATCTGGTCACTTCACACTGGTCAAACCATGTACTCTTTCGAGAGGTCTTGCGTCTAAGCATTCCTGCTTCCAAAATCTAAAAGGGTCAAGTTCTGCTTTTCTCAAACAAAACTTGTTTCAAGGAAATCCTGATGCATCTTTTTAAATTGCTTTAGCTTTATCTCAGCATTTAAGATTAAATACTAATAAGATACACTTTGAACTCTTTAAAATATAGATATACAGCAGAAAGAGATCAGCATGAGCTTCAGAAGTGAATTCTGACAAGGAAGCGGAAAGGAGTTGAAATGTATTTAAAAACAAGCAAACAAACAACCCACCATACCATAAATTCCAGTTAGGTTCTGAATGAAAGTTCATCACCTGCTTCTAAATCTGGCTCCTAACAGCCTAAGCAGTATGTCAACAGAAGTGACTTATCACACTTGAACTTGGACAGCTGAAGATCACTTATAGGGAGCAGCCCTGAAACCACGGGCATGCCTCGTGGCACACTACGAGTGGGTCAACCACGGGTGTGTTACCCAGTAGGGAGCACTTCTTCCATCTGCAGCCTGCAGGGAGCAAAACAAATGGTTGCCAGCAGTGAGGCTGCCCCTGGCTTTGACTGGCTGATTCTGACTTTTTCTCATGCTGCTGTCTGGTTTAGCTTCCTATCACCTGGGACTTGCTGATGAAAGATCCCTGGAGGAAAGCACTTAGTTTTGAGTTGATGTTTGTCTTTGGGCCTCGGAGGGAAGTTCTGGGGCTTCGTTTCAGAGTCCTGTTAAAATGAGGTAAAACCCTAATGTGTCCTTGCAGGGGGGACAGAACTCCAAGGCAAGAGCCTCCTTTAATTCACTCTTCCCTCTCCTGAGGTTTCTACATCTCCTTAAGGAGCCCTGTACCTTATTCTAGGATCTGGAGAGACTTGCAGTGCTGGGTGGCTAGAAAGCAAAGATGAAACTGTCCCCAGTCAGGATGTTGCAATACTCCTTGCTTCAGCAACATTTCCAGTATATTACAGCCAGATCTGGCATTTCCTGGCTTGGATTATATCCTTGGATACAATTTTCTCCAAAGCATGAGAAAAGTCTGCTTCCCATCTATCTAAGCTTTGGAGGGAGAGGAAGGAAAGATGATCTAGGCTTCAACGGTCTTGGAATGAAAGCAAGTAACATGCTTTGAGCTGTTTATAAGCCCTCAGCATTCCCAAGGTTTGCCTTTCGCCCAGGCCGGCTCTGCCGTGTGATGCATCACCTGCATGCGAGGACAGCGAAGCAGCAGTCCTGTATTTCCTTTAATTCAGGGGGAGAACTGAGAATTGCTTCAGTATGTCCAATGGGGAAGATCTCTAGTCTTGCCACAAAGCAGCTTTTTTTTTTTTTTAGCTCATACGTGTTTCTGATGGTGAGGCTTATTTTTAAGCTGGGAAAGTCTGTAGCGATGTTTTGAATTCCTAAATGACTGACTGACTAGGATAATCTGTCTGAGGAACACTGGAAGCAATTTACAGCCTTAGATGGAGATTTTTTTTTTACTTACACATACATTTGAAATCAAAACTCTTGCAGTTTGTCACCCACCAGGAGGGCTCTTCACCTTTCATCTCCCCTGTATTTGTCCGGGAAGGCTGTACTTTCTCATCAACTCCACTAATGATACAGATGCAAAAGATAGAGATCTTTTGTGGCCCAGCTTCTCAGCAGTTAATGAACATGTTGGGACAGCAGATCCCCTTGCTAGAGACACACAAATTGCAGCAGTCGGCAGGAGTAATGGCTCATTAATTACTTTGCTCTGCTCTTAAGCTGAAAATCTGCACAAACATAGGAAGGTTCCAGTCTGAGTGACACATCCTGAGCTCTCTTGCTGCCGGGCCTGAAATACCTTTGATGTTTCTACAATTTTATGCTGTAGTTTCCAAAGTCAGTGTTTGTTTCCAGCCCAAGGGCAAGTCTTACTTTAGTCTTACTCTTGCCAGATAAAAATTATTACAGAAGTTAAAAGTCTGTGTATTGCTTAGCTGATTACATTTGTGAAGTTTAAACCAAATTAAATTCTCAGCTGATCATACTGTACAACAATTATACTGCCTAAAAGGAAGAAATTCATCTGTGCATGGCTGGGGAAAAGACATTTTAAACTGCAAACTCCCGAGGAAGAAGAAGGCTGATGGTTTCATGAGCAGCTGAGATCTGCTAGCATGAAACCCCTGCTCCAGGATAGAGACAGGCAGTCTGGTGCTCCTGGGCTTCCTGTGGGAACCAGTTCAACCTCGAAAGCTGAAAGATTTCTCCTGGGTCACTCGCTGTTTGTTCACTCACAAGGAAAGAAGGAGCAGTAGGAGTGTTTGGTGGGATCCAGGCAGGAAGGGGGGTGCTCTGACTCCTGTCACCAGTGGCAACAGGAGAGGCTCTTCCCCAAAAGCATTGCCCTGGAGAGGAGTGATTCAGGAGGGAGGGGGGTGGCTCACTAGGACTGCCTTTCCCTCCCCCACTGGCACCACTTGTTATGGCACCCTTACTTTTGGTTTTAGGAAGTGAAAACACCATTTCACTGGTGCCAGCAGCAGCATATAACACAGCTGCCCAGGTAGCTGTGGCTTCTTTCCCTCCAGCCCTGACTTAAAATGGTGTTAAGACATTTTCTTAGAAAGTCCAAAAGCCACACCAAGAGCACTGGATACTGGTGGTTTGCAAATGAGCTTGGGTTCAGAGGTAGTAAATGCACTAATAAAATAAATATTTATAATTAGCAAACAGTGAAAAGGGGAAGTTCATTGCAATAAATTTGAATTAGAATCGAGGAAATGTGGCCAACTAATGAGTGAAACAAAGGTCCTAAGGAACAAAATGATGGCATTCAGGGCAAGAAGGTCCATTAAATCTGGATCACAAGGAACCTTTTTTTTTGCCCAGGATTAGCTGAAAGGGCAGTCTGTCTGTAGTAACAGAGGGTGGGCAGGATCCCTAGGTGAGGTGCCCCTGCCACAGGAGAGCCAGTAGGCTGCTGCTGCTCTTGCTGGGATTCGTCAAACCACCAGGAGTGGATAACATGCACTTGGGAGTTTTCAGCTCACCACGTGGAGAGATGTCTGAACTACTAATATAGTAGAGGGGTTTATTAATAAGCCTCAGAACTCAGGGGAGCTCTGGGGGAATGGGAAGCAGCCATGGAAATGGGATGATCTAATTCCAGTCCCATTGGCTTTCTTTCAGCACCAGCAGAATCATGGAGGGCTTAATATGGGACAAGAGCTAGAAAAGAAGCAAGGAAATATCATCATGGCTAATTAACAGTAAAAAAATATAAGGAATGGAATAGAAAGTGGACTGTGTTTAAGCATATTTTCATGAGATTTCATATTTGACTGATAAATGTAGGAGCTGCAATGATACTTGGGCTCCCAGAGAGGTGTTTTCAGTGTTGAAAGGTCTAAGCATTGTCTATTAAACCGGAGTAATGTATGTTCGTTGTCTTCAGCACTAAACAAAGTTAAGCCCAAGAAGGGAACCATTAGAGACAATTTTAGTGAATGGCAGAGCCTGAAATGCATCCTGATATATCTATTAATATCTATATTAATAGTTGGGCAAAACACACATGTGTAAGTATGTCCTTTGCAGCCTGTATTACAAGGTATGTGGTGAGAAGAACAGGACTCTGTGGACTGTTGTGCCAAGCAGCCCACCCCAGATCAGGTTGTGTTGCCTGGGGCACCCCAGACAATCCTGGAACCCATGGGTCTGTATGAGAAATGAGCTAAAGACTTGGTGTTTCTATGTATCATTTAGATGTAGACATTTAACAACCCAAGAGCATCACCGGAGAAAACAACACTGGGGCAGTGAAACAGTGTTGAATGCCCAGAGGTGCCATCAGCAGCCAGGCTTGGCCTTGCAAAGCTTTGGTCTTACTAGCCCTGCTCCTCAAATGACAGCCACCACCACATGTGGATTCCATGTTATCTTTGGGCTGGCTCCTCCAGCCATCACCCTCACCATCTAGGCTGGGTTTCAGGTCACTGCTGGGTTGCAGGGCTGGGTGCTTACAGCAGTGTGAAGGGACTGGTCGTGCTTGAGTCATTGTGCCTTGCTGAGGCATCCCAGGACCATGCCTAATTTGAAGGAACTGAATGCAGGATATGCCTGCTGTGGCAGCATGTCCCAAAGTTGCTGCCTGCTGAATGTGACAAGAGCAGAGCCATCCTCCTCACACGCTAAACCGAAGTGTATGGAAAAGCTTTGTTACAGCGCTTACAGACTATCTCGGAGGGTGCAGAGACCCTTATCTTTTATCATCTTAGATGTGATAAAAGGATCGGTATTTGGAAGGCTTGGCTTGTTGAAGATGAAATAGCTGATTTGTACAATGCTGTGGTGGCTCTCAAAGCAGCACAATTGGGAGCAGCCTCTCAGTGGGTTGGGCAGGACCAACAAAGGGAAAACAGGGCTGATGCTGGCAAAGGAAAGCATCTTTGATGCTGAAGAACCTGGATATTGCTTGTTATCAGGGAACAAATAAGTGCTTATTTAGGCTAAATCTGGGCCTATTTCTTGAGGAAAAGAATTGCTGTTAGATGAAAGACAAATCATAAGGCTTTATCTCCTTGCGCTCACCTACTGCTTGTGCTGGCTTCTTAACAGGCTTCGATGAGAAGAAAGGTGTGAGTCCTGAGATGACCCTGGCTGCTGGGAGCTGGTTATGAGTATGCTATGCCTCACTTCACCCCATCTTCTGACTTTCGGGGGAAAGGTGTTCCTGCCTCACCCTGTGGACTGGCCACAGGGATCTCCTCCCCTAGGCAAAGCAGTGCAGGGAGGTAGCACAGGGCTGGGGACAAGCTGGTGGAAGAATAAGAGGAGACATAAACCATGGATCGTGTCACGGCTGGAATAAGCATCGGAAGGGAAAACACAGACCTGGGGGACTTTGGTATGGCTAGGAAACAGCCGGAAAAGCAGGAATTTGTATGGTTGAAGGGTATAAAACAGGCAACTCAATGTTACCTTTTCCTAATGTCTTTTAGGATAATTAAATGAAAGCAGACTCCAAGCAGTGTCTGTGATTTGTGCATTTAATTGCTGTGCTGTCAATCACCTTGGCTGCTGTGGCACAAGTCAAACCTGGGGGTTTCTAACAACAAAGAAAGCTTGCTTGCAGCCCAGTGGCTGGGAGGCTCCATGGTGCTGACTCTTCTGATGCTCTAACATGGAGATGTGAGCAGTACAGACATTCGTCCCTGTAAATCTGCTATTAAACAGCCCAGTTTCCCACTGGAAGTTAATGGTGAGATGCATTATGCTCTGTAGAGGTGAACCTGCACCTGCCTGATGCATTGGAGAGGCAAGCAGAGAAGGGAACACCTGAAAAAGCATTTCAAATGTCATTTCAGGTAACAAGACTGCGTGCATCCACCAGAAGCTATGTTAAGCCTGCACATGCCATTCCTAAGGTACTACAGCTGGCTGGTCCAGTTGCCTGCTTTTTAGATTAATGTGAAAGCCATCTTTGCCTGCCGTATGAAGATCAAAGTGCTTTCAGCCCACTTTCTTACTAAGACAGGTGGTCTTCTCTTTTGAAGTTTCTTTCCACTGTTCCCCCATCCCTTGTGCTGTTTAGCCTGCATGCTGCTGAGGAGGCAGCTGGGGCCAGCCATGCTGGCAGCGCCTTATCAGATGGCAACAGGAGTTTTGCTGGTGCTGCATGACAACCAGATTACGAGATGGGAAAGAGACCAGTAACAGTGCAAATTCCATTATAACTTCATTGAATCCTGTCTCCAAGGGGACACTTGGAGCACTTCATTGAGACCATGGCATTTCTTGCTAGTCATATCTTCACTTGATGTTTTCAAATCCACAAGCACAAAGAGCTCTCTGGAGAATAACCCGTGGGGATGTCTGGTTCCATATGGCAACAGACTGAGGCAGGACAGGCCATACAGGTATTTCGGATGCAGAATCTGTTCTGTGTTATACTTCCACAGTAGCACTCAAAATCTTTGAGAAATGCTAAACCAACTGACTAGGCAGGCATGGTGATGTTCCCTAGGTTTATGATGCACTCTGTTATCGCTTTGTCTCTGTAAAGCAGCAGCTTGAGGATTTTTTTTCAAAAACTTGGAAAAACTTGACTACCTTCAACAAACCAAAGTTCCCTTCTTGTGAAAAGTATGATGGGGAAATGACTTAATCGGTCATCGTTGCATAAACAGAGAAAGCGGCTGAATTAACATTAGTGACATTATGACTGTTCCTGGAGAAATTTTATTACTTTAAGTCAAAGTGCTGACTCTAGAGCTTGGCTTTTTCCCCTTTGTTCTGTAACATTTCCCAGTGGAGCGCTCTGTGATGAATAATATCTCAGTTGTTCTTCTTTTCTTAAATAAATCTAATTTTGCTTGGGTTTGTTGTTTTTTGGTTTGTTGATTTTTTTTTTTTCATGCAGGAAATGGAATCAAATTATAGGTATCACTCATCCTTTTATATCTCATGTAATATTAACAAGACAATGTCCTGCTGGTGAAGAAAGCAGTGTGCTCAGCCCTGTGCAGTTGGTAGAAGCTGGAAGTATCTGATCAAATTACCCAGCTTCCCAGAGAAACAATTTTTAGATGATGATGATAATTACCTGCTTCTTGCCTTGTTCTGTCCACGTTGTTCCCAGCCACAGAAAATCACCCTGGCAGGAGAGGATGGAGAGATACAGCAGGTGCTGAGCATGACAATGCCAAGGCAAAGGGCTGGGAAAACCCGTAAGTACTTGTTTATCACATACATATCTTGGAGTCTTCTATAGGGCTTAAAGCATGTCCTCACATACATCTTGAATTATATATGAACAGCTGATTGCACACAGCGTATCTGTGTAACCACAGTGTCATCCATCCGCCTAAGAACTGTCGTCTCCACCAGATGGGAAACGTCTGCTCCTGCACAACCCACCTGTGGTCTGTGTCTTCTTCCTGTGCCAGAGATCCCAGCTGCTGCCAACCTGGAGTGGCCTCTGTCCCAGCAGAGGAACTGGTCCTGATGGTAGAGGAGGAAAAGTCCAGGAATGAGCATCCCAGAGGGAAGAAAGGGCTTCTGTCCCTCTCTCCTGCTCCAGCTAGCCTCCCCCAGTGTTTAGTCTGGAGGGCAGGCAGCACCCTCAGAGCAGCAGGGAGCTGCAGCAAGGTGAGTCTTGGATCACTACAGTCATAGGTAGCTGAAGAGGATGACTCTTGGCTCCTTCCATCACAGGTGCCTAGCAGGGACCTGACAAGAGGTGGCTGCTGGAGCTTTTACACAGCTCTGTTAGTTAAAGAGGGGAGAGATGCAGACCACCAGCTTGGAACGCCAGTAGAAGGGTGAGTGCACCAACACGTTGTGCACAATGCTGGATGAGCAGTGACAGTCCTCCCCGTCCCTTACCTGCGTCGGCATTTGGGCAGGTGCTGACCTGTGTGTAGGACCCCAGGCACATCTGTAGGAATCCAGGCCCTTTGCAGCCTGCATGCCATGGTGCTGTCCACCACAGCCACCTGGGAGGCAGAGGGCTCTGCCCTCAGGTTGGAGCACACAGCCCCTCTTGGGAAGTACAACATTACTGGCCAAGAGCTGAGCCTGGGGACTTTAAAGTGTGTTTGTGGTGAAGCAAGGCAGGGGTGGCTCTCATCTGGTGGAGGTGCACTCTAGGCAATGAACATGGGCATGGTCCAAGCCTCTCTCCTCACCCGCCTGCAGCAGATGCAGTCAAAAAACACCAGAGATCTCCTCTGCCTTTGTTCCTTGTGAAAAGCTGCTAGCAGGTCCATAAAGCGTATGTGCGGTGCTGGGGCTGGCCGACCTGCCTGCAGGGCTGGCGCCCTCAGCTATTCAGACCGACCTCAGCTCCACATGGGACCAGGCAGAGCACGTTGCCAGCAGACAGGCTCAGCACCCCCATCCTGAGCAGGGGGCTCTTCTTCTGTAGTCCCCAACCCTGGAGAACTGACCCAGTCTAACCCCAGCTCTCTGTTTATTTCAAGTTTTATAGCTTTAGAAAGATTCCTATCTGATGATCTAGACTTACTTACACCCTGCTGCTGTGTAGTAACATTCCACCAGTGCTAAGCAATATTTCATACAGGGACAAAACTTACTGTCTGAGTTCAGAAGCTCTTCACCGCTGTGGCAGCAGATCTCTCAAAAAACCTCTTTCAAATATTTGTCTTTTGCATCATGTCTAGAAAATTAAATGATCTGGACTTTTTTTGGACTAGAGAAGCATGAAAGCTGTTTCCTTGGCCCTACTCTCCATTTGGGGCTAAACCCTCTACCTATGTTCCTGGCAGCTCTGGAAAGGCTGGATGATGGTGTTGATGACAAAGCATTGAGGCTTTGTCGTTAGGACATGCAGGGAAATCACTTGTAGGTAGCTCTCTAGATCTCCTAAGGAAAGGGAGAGAACAGAGCCCTGGGGCTTTCCAGAGGCAGCTCATGTGATTGTTCCCACCTCTGACTGGTTATGCAGGTAGTTTGGTGTCTCACCTCAGCCTCTGCTGGACAAATGTGGACCCAGTGCTGGGTTAAGAAGGATCTTGCTTTCAGTACAAGGGGAAAGAATAAGTCTGGGACCAGTAACCTTGGTGAGAAGATTGAGCACAACCTAAGTCATGGTAGCTTGAGCTTCAGTGTTTACAAGATTCAGGAAACCCCACAGAAGGCCAAGATTTACTTAAGGTATGTGACAGTCTCCTGTCTGCCTGACCACATGGTTCTCCATTTCCCTCTGAGCTGTGTCCCTGGGGCTGCTGCTGGGCCTCAGGCTTCAGTCAGCCTGGGAATTCCCTTGTCCCTTCTGACTATTGTTTCCCACCCCCTGCTACCTCCCTGGCTCTCAGTCTTATCAAAGGGGACAAGCTGGATAGGCTGCAAGGGCAGAGTACCCATTGTCCTCCTCCCTCACCTCTGCCATCTCGGCTCCTCAGTGAGCTGGTGCGAATGAAGTCTGAACTTGGGCGGTTTCCTAGATAAAGTGAAAATGTCTTTCTCCACAACTAGCTCTGACTTCTCTTGTCAGCAGCATTTCATGTTCACCAGATAACAACAACAACAAAACAAAACAAAAAGCCCCACGCCTGAACTGCCTCCCTGTTTCATGTGGTTTGCTGCAGGAGCGAGTCCCTGGAGATGGACCTGTGGCTGGAGCAGAGCAGCCTGCGCCCCGTAGGGTGTGTGTGTGGCTGCTGCTCCCACAGCCTCCCTCCAGGAGGGCAGGCAGCCACATCCCCCTCCACTGCCTGTGCCCTGGCCATGGGCGAGCTGCCAGCCATTTCCCCAGCCTCCCTCTGTGGAAAAGGAGCAAGGAAACTACAGAGGCTTTCTATGACCTGCGCCTGAAAGCTTTTTCCCTATCTGACGTTGCCTCCTAATAGGATTTGGCTGGTCAATACCGGCTGGTGTGCATGGGGTGAGAGCATTTTTAAATGGGTGTTGAAAACTCTTTTGTGGAGAATTTCCAGCCTGCTTATTGCTCCAGGTGGGAGAAGCCTGGAAGAAAGCCACATGCATGCAACAGTCTAGACATGTTTGATTTCTTTTTGGAATTACAGAACAGAAGTCCCATAATACCCTTTTTTTTTTTTTTTTTTATTTCTAGCATTCATACAAGTAGCCAATATAAACAATTCTCTCACTGCCCTGAAATTTGGAGTTGCTCACAGGATGAAGCAGTGACCTACTGAACCTCTGGGAAGAGTAATATTAGCCTCTGTCTGGTCTGCTGCCTTCTTGGCTTGGGTCTAGCAACTGCAGCCCAGCTGCCCTGAGGACCAAAGTAGGCGCAGGGGTGTGGTGTGTCTCCAGGATGCTTGTGAGGCTCCTGCTCCCAGAAAAGGAGAGGAGATGCACAATGAGACTGCTGAAGTTGAGGAGGACCTCGCTGCATTTAGGCACCTAACTAACTTGCTGCTTCTCCTGCATGTTCCTCAGCTCCTCTTCAATCTACCTGGAGTACTAATCTACTAAGGACTAATCCTGGGATCTGCAACTGGTATTGATCCCATGAAAGTGTTGACCGGAGACATTTTCCCATCACACTCAAGAGCTGCTGCTTAAGATGGATTTCAAAGTGCTCACAGACCCATGTTCCTGACAAGAAGCCTCCAGGCTGACTCACAGGCAGATGACTGCTACTTAAACCAAGGTTTCTTCTGAGGTCGCCAGTGCCCTCACAGCAGACTGTTTTCATGCAAGAGTGGTGGAGTTTCTTGTCACGAAATGAAATATTAGGATAAGTGTCAAGGAAGCCAGATAAGTATTGCACTTGCTCTCAAGTGAGGATGAGGGCTGCTAGTTCCCTGTGCATTGGTGGTGCTGCTCCTTCAGGCTTCCCTACGCTTTCTTGCCCCTATGTTGCTGCCTAGAGTACTGCTGTTGTCACCTCTCCAGCTTGTTTTATACAATTGGATTTTGCTTTTCTAGGTTTCCTATGCCTCCAACTGTGGTTCTGCCTGAACACTCAACCATAGTTGGAATTGCATTGAAGAGGCATCCAAAAAGGAACACCACAGAACAGCTGCCCATCTATCTTGCTTGGCTTCAAGTGCAGTGGATGAGATGACAGCTGCTCAGGTTGGACTCCTGAGCATAGAAATGGCTCAAAAGGGGCCAAAACCATATAGAGTAAAAAGATCTACTCACAAGTCAGCCTCCCTGACAGCACAGGGAGGAAGGCTAGATGCCAATAGGTTTGTGTAAGCTGTATAAGCCACCCTATGCAATTAGGAGACTTATTTTTGATGAGCAATTGCAACAGCCAAGAATGGTGTGTCCGTATCTTCCTTATAGTGGTAGGATGAGTGTGGGGGATGTAAGCAGTTCCTAAATGGGATGAAGGGATTGTTGCCTTTCAGCTAAGCTCTTGTCCTTGCCTCTTAGGACTTCAAGATAATGAAGAGGCCTTTGGATCTAATCAGAACTTCAAGAAGCAGCCAGGCTGATTACACATTCCAAGGCTGTTGAGTCCTCTGGATTCATTCTGGTCTAATCCTTGTATAGTTATTTTACTTCCCAAAGCTCTTTTGCAGGCTCTGTCACAGGGTCGGTTCTTCCTCATGTCCCACCTCAGACATATGTGGTGCTGGTAATTAACCTTGCAGAGGGGCTGCATCCCACCTCAAGAGCCTGGATCAGTTGACTTTGCTGTGCTCCGTGGGCTCAGGAAGACAACTTGGAGTCCCCTAGCCTGAAGGTGCAACCCCAGAATGAGCAGTTACTGCTGTTGTCATGGCTGAAAATTCCTCAGGTATCTCTCACTGAACTTCATTTCCTGCATCGTTCTGGCAAAGTTCCTCATTTCCATGGCAACGATTTATTCCTTTAAATAGTTTCCATTCAAGAACAATATCATGGGTCCTTCTCTGTTGTTGGTTTAATTAAAAATAACCTACTCCTGGCACTGGTCTTGGCTGAAGCAGTTGGAGTTGGACACCAGCCTCTAACCTCTCCAATCCATCCTCACTCCCACTCAGAGATGACCATCCTGCCTCCCCAACACTCAGTGTAACCACCAGGACTGTCCTTGGCCCTTCCTGACCTGCCCTACTGAGAAATTTAACACAGGCAGATCTGGAAGGAAAATTCAGAGAGGAGGAAAGGAGGGACTGCCTGAGCTCTCTCAGGATAGCACTGTGCAGCCCAAGGTCCATCCAGCAGTGGAGGAGGAGCCCAATGCCCTCCACAGCTCTGCCCTTGAGCTTTCCTTTCTGTGAACGGGGAGGTTTGTGAGAAATAGGAAGCCTTGTGAGGACAGCATGGCCCATGGTGAATTGTTCTATAGTGCATCACTCATCGTTGCAGCCCGGATGTTCAAACAAGCTGCCAAAAAGGGAGCCTTTCACCTCCTCCCCAGTCCTGGGTTTCCAAAACAGAGATTTTAAATTTATTTTTTTTTTAGGAGTGAAGCAAGGACTTCTAACCTGAAAACTTGAGACAAAACAAAACAGAAAGAAAAATAAAAGGCTGAACTGCATATCTGGTATATTTTAAAGTGTCCATTTTATTGCATAAAAGTCTGAACAGGCAGCCTGGTCTCCATACAACAGGGACTGCTTGGTGTTTCTTGGGACACTTACTTCTTGCTTTACATAAAGAAGGAGACAGAGCATCTGGTTCCTCTGCTTCATTTTAAATGCCAACGCTTATTTTGTTAATACATTTACATTTCAGTTTTCCTCAGGCTTAATATAAAAGAACACCTTGGGGTTCATCTAGATAGAAGCCCATTAGCGTGCTTGTTTTTCAGGTACCAGCAGCAGACGTGCACCCACAGCCTGGAATTCAACCGTCAGTGAGAATAATGGACTTTGGGGAAAGTGAATTCCCATCTATGAAACAAATTCTTTATTCACTGTAGAAATTTTCTGGCTTGCTGCAATAACTGCAGCCAGCACTGGCCTCAGCTGGGAGAGGGACAAAAACCTATCTACAAAAACTAGAAGTATGTAATAGAGCCTTCCAAATGCTTTGTGCTCAGGAACACAAAATGGCATCCCAGGAACATCAGGTTGCCAGCTAATCCAGAAAGGCAAGTACCAGGTATGTTTCCTTCTGCAATATTCAGGCTGTGAAATCTTTTAAAGCAGTTGCACTGCTTTCAAGTCAGTAGTGAAACTCATCCTTATAAGGTGGGAAAGTTCCATGTTCTGCTGGTTAGAAGACCGGAATGTGAGCACGGCAAGGATTGCTTCACGGGAGCCCCTTATCTGAAAGATTGGTGATAAAACTGAAGAAGTTCACGTGACACAAGAAGAATTTCTCCCTTATCTAAAAGAAGCCAGAGATGTGCAAGTCAGAGATACAACACACAGGATGAGTTATGAGGAGGAAATGATGTAAAGGGGCCAGACGGTTTAGAAATCTGCCTGTTTGCGTGAGTGTGTCCTATTTTGTGCTTTGGAGGATTCTATTGACATTAATACAACATCAGTTTTAGAAACACTTGACTGGAAGCTTGAATCTGCTGCCTGTAGGGTAAAGCAACAAAATCCAAAGTCCTTAGCACCCTCAAAGTGCGCCAGCCCTATCTTTGACCTCTCTTTGACATTGCATTGGGAGAAAGTGATGGGGGGATTTTGACATAAGCCTTTCAATCAGCTATGTGTCATTTCCCTCAGGCAATTTTTCCCGTGCCTCTTACAATACAGTGGGGGAAGATGCTGTGCTATCAAAATGGTTTTCTTGCCTCTTACCAGACACCCACAAAGTTTGCCAGGAAGAATTTTCTCCATCATTTAAACCTTTGTTTTAAGATGGCTTGTTTCCTTTACAAGCAGAGAGGAAAATGCTACTTCTTGCTATAAAATATAGGCACACCAAGTGTTCAATTCCAGCTATTTCCTCCATACCCTTTTCCAATCCTGGCTCACAACATCTTGCACAGTTGCAAGAAGCCTGTGTGATGCTCAGCTTCTCTTGACTTATCACTTTAGACAGTGTCTCTCTCTATGCTCCGTGGTTAATCTTCCTATTAAACCCCTCCTCCTTCTGTTCCTTATGCCACTGCTTCTGCATATTTCCCATTTAACCTCATTACCATGGCACAGGGCAAGGGCAATGGGCAGCACCACCTGTACTAGTCCCTTTCCCTGCCCGATCTGCCAGCAGGATATGTGACCACCAGTCTTGCACTGTCAGGAGATGTCATCCACCTTTTGGGCATTCAGGTCTTACTTATGACATTGGGGGCAAGAAACTTTCTTTCAGAGAGAGCAGATATTTTCCATACAGTCAAAAGTTTACATGGAGGAGGCAGGATTTCATTCCTAAAACCAGACAGATTCAAATACCCCTGAGTTTCCCATTTGGAGCATATGACCTGATGGCCCAAATATGTTCTTCCTCCTTCACTTTCTTTGGTTCTTTACAGTCTCTCCTTCTCCACAGGTTTCCTTTCACCTGGTCGCAGTGCTTGAGAAAAATGCTGCTTACCCCACCCAGCACTGCATGATGGAGGGCCAGAGATCACAGCTTCCCTTGTCCAGTCCATGGACTCCAGCAAAAGCGGTTACAAGGCACAGGATTCCTGTCAAAACCAGAAGGCCAAGGGAAGGACCACAGGCTCACCTGGTTCCCGGGTAGCACAGACACATCACATTCTCTTTTTGGCCAGGAGATCTCCAAGGCAAAACCCAGGTACCACAAGAAGAGGTCACCAGCGGTATTTCAGTTGTGGTGCTATGAGGCCACGCTACAGCAGATACTGTCTTACAGACATGTATTTTTATCAAAAGACCTTGTCCTTCATGAGGAGCTCAGACCATGTTTTTTAAAGAATAGGGCCTGGGTTATTTTTATCAAAGATAATGTGGCCACTTGAAGTAGCATAATGGAGCTCAGCATGACTTGTTTTTATCCAGAACAATGGCCATTGTTCCAGTGGAGCTGAGGATAGCTTGGGCTCTTACCAATTGCCATTTTCATATAAACCAGGGGGAAAAACAAACCAGAACCTGACTCCTTAGCTGGGCAGAGCTGCAGTGGTTTCTTCATTGCTACTGTGACTGAAATGTGGTAAAAACACAATCCAGTCTCTCAAGGCAGCCGATAGGATGAATAAGAAAATGTTAGTGGAATCATGCTTTTTTTGCCTGAGTAACCTGATCAAAACTGGCCCTACTCTGAGCTGGCAGCTAGACCAGATGTCCTCTGGGGGTCCCTTCCAACCCAAATTACCAAAAAATGACAGAGTCCTACTGGTCTGCAGAAAAATTTGTCCTGAACTTTCACAGACATTAAACCAGAATGAGATTCTAAGCTCCTAATGTCTTTTTGCATTATAAGCCCAGGACTTGATGTGGTTTCCTGGTTTTGCTTTTAAGAAAACCACATGGAAGCAGCCAGGGCTCCCCTTGGTGCAGAGCTCCCTACCAGCCAATCCTCCCAGCTTTGTGGCTCAGCCAGTTCCTCCCACCCAGCAGCCCTTGCATGTGCTCATACTCCTTGAGGGCAACACCCTGCAGTGGTAGTGCTTTCCAAGCCTCCCTGTCATGAGCTGGAAGGAGTGAGAGACGTGTCTGTAGCTAGAGATTAATATGCAAGACCTGAATTTTTCTCAGCAGGGCTGAGTTTAGAGTGAATACTGCTTCTGCTCTTCCAAGGGAGTTAGAAGACAGATACTGGCCCTGTTCCTTCCTCAGGGCATCCATCCCAGGCTTATCTGAAAATAGAGACCTACGCTGGGAGAGGGCTGGTCTGAATGTCATCTCGTGCTTAATAAAAAGGGATGGAGTGAATGTGAGCGAGTGCTTAGAGCACATAGTGTGGGTCTTTGCTCAGGCGACACCAAGGTCCGTGCTTTGAAACAACCACACCAATGGTGGTTATGGGAGGCTGGGGGTCTCTGGGCTGCTTGTGCGAGCAGAGACCAGAGGAAACAGACCTGCTGTCAGGAGGGATGAGTCTGCTGCAAGGAAGCTGGTACTTCCACTGAACCAGGCTGGAGAACTGTGGCAGGAATTTTTTAGCCATTCGTAACCATCTCCAATTTTTCCCACCAATGCTCTGGCAGAGCTGAAGCCTATTGATGTTTAGGAAGCTCTTGGAGCTGGTTTCTTCTCTCAGGGTATTCTAGATGTATGCAATATGCTGTGACTATGCTCCCAGAAACCTGTTGGATGGGCTGAATTTTGTAAATATAAATGCTAAGTCACAGATAAATGAACAAAGCAGATAAGCAGGTACAAGAGAAAATGCTGCTGTAAATCCAAGGTGTGCCTCTTCTGTAGCTTTATTTGGGAATGAGGAAGACGCCAACACTTGGTCCTCCTCAAGGTAATGGTAGTTTTGCTATTGGGCACACATAATTTGGACTGGGCCCAGACCCTCTTTCTCCCTCTCTCTTTTATTAATTGCTCTTTCCATAATTACTGCTATTGTTATGTGTATTTTTTTTTCCCTTGTGAAAGTTTTCATTACTTGAGTGCAAAAGCTATGATGCAAATGTGAGACACTCCCAGAGAGTGCCTAAGGGCTGGGGTGCATCTGCCCTGAGATGGGTCATGCTGCAGAATAAGAAGGGTGAGGGTACTTGTTCCAGGCGGGCTGGCGTTGGTGAAGATGTTGTGCCATTGCTGTGCTGCGGAAGAAGAGCAAGCGCTGTCAGTCTTGGTCATGCCCCAGAAGAACCTGTATAGTTGTGCTGGGACTTGCCTCTCCTCTATGGTGGTCATACAGGAGGGGTTGGGTTTTCACTCCCCAGAGATTTTTGTCTGGGCAAACAAGACAAAAATCTCTGGTCCTTGAGAGGAAACTCAGCAATTGCACAGTGCTGACAAATGTCCAGAGACAACAAAGCACAAAAGCATGGAGAAAATGGGGAGCCTTGTGCACTCTGCTCTGCTTTTCACTTGTAGGGATCTCAGGTGTCAGGCACAAAGAGACAGACATCTGCAGACAACCTCATGATATTTACATTTTATTTTTAGCTAAAGCAATGTAACTTGTGGCTAATTTACTGTTTTAAGAAAACAGAATTAGAAAGGATTGAGGTTATTTATGTGTTTCAGAGAGACCCACACAACCTGTTCCAGCAGCATTACAGGCCTAGCCTAAGCCCTGGGCAGAGGGGATGTGCCTGTAGATGCCACCAACACTGGGAGCTGTGCTCACCTCTACTTTTAGCAGTTCATATTTGAGCTTGCTATAAAGTAGTATCCCAATAACCTTAAGCTTATATATTCTCCACTTTTCTCTCACTTAAGTCAAGCAATGGTGCTGAGCTGAACTCAACACAGGGGATACCTAGATACCTTTCAAAATTCAAAAAGAACCTTGCTTGAGTCAAGTAATAGAGAAATATTTATATTTATTTTCTACCATGTCAAAGATGTACTTCTTGCATTGCCTGTCATTCAAAGAATGGTGACTTAGGAATCCAGGGGCACTCTGGGGGTGCTTGGTTACTTTTTTGCTTTAGCAGAAAATCATCCTTGAATAAAGAGCCTGGAGATATGATTAATCCCAAAGCTGTATGTTTCAGAAATGATGAACATGTGGAACAGTCTATGCACTGACCTCTGTGCATAGAAATTGCTTCCCAGCTTTGTCTGCTAAGAATCACAGGGCACAATGAGGTGCTGCTGGGACAGAACTTAACCAGAACTTCCCAGCAAAATCCCCTCATCAGCCAAGTTCTTTATTTGTGTAGTGCTAGGGCTGAGTTTGGCACTGCCTTGGCAGCAGTTTGCAAATGGGCTATTTGCATGTAATTTCCCTTAGTCAAATATTCACACTCTTTTGTTTTGGATTTCCATTATTCTTCAGAGTGCCAGGTACTTGAGGTACATGAGGTACAGTTAGGTACACCTGGATCTGAAAGAGGCAGAGAGAGGTTAAATTATGCTTAATTGGTTATGGGTGGAGGTCTGTCAGTGGAGAACTAGAATTGTTTCTCTGAGAGCATATTTCTGTCTCTCTACCTGAGATGGCCATGAGCATTAGGAAAGATTATAATCTAGGGCTGTTGCTTGTGGGGTATCTTGAGAACCATCTAAATTCATCTATGATAGTGGAGGACCCGGAACGGGACTTTATAAGGAATAATCAGGATATTTCACAAAATCTCTGTGAGAGGATGGGGTCGGGATGTTTGTGGTATTACTGGCCAGGAATAGTGATGATGAGTTTGCTGTTGGCCATAGAACAAGAAAAAACACATCTTCCTTTACAAGTGGCCCTCCCTTTTCAGCAGGAGAAGACCCAGGGGAGCTGTAAAGGCAGCTTCCACTTTCCAGAGATAAAAGCACCTCTGCTTTCTGCCTGTGTGCTGGAGGGCAATATAAAGCAGCCCGCTTATACCTACCTACACAGCTATTTAAACAGCACAGATGTCTGGAGCAGTCAGCCCACCCCCTAACTCCCCACTTCTTAATTCTCCCCCTTGCCCCTGGGTTGAGTTTGGTCCTCCATTTGGTCCTAAAAGCCTCCAGCTCCAGAGAGAGCCTGGCAGGGCTGCAGATGAGCTGGGCGCTGCAGAGTGGAGGGTGAGAGGAGGAGGTGGTGCAGGCCTGGGTTGCCCAGACAGCAGGACAGCACCACCCCTGCTACCACTCAGCCACCACCAGGCTCCATGCAGGGCTGGAAGGTTTCCACCTCTCCTTCCCTGTGGCCATGCTGCAGTGGGTGAGCTGGCCTGCTGGAGCCAGTCTTTAGAGGGCTGTGAAAACCGCCAGGTACCCTGAGGCCAAGCACAGCCCAGGGTGGGGGAAACCTGGCGTGGGCAAATAGCATGGCCCACCAGGTTGACCAAGAGCACTCTGCTCATGTCCCCATACCAAGTTCCAGCCACTACTGGAGCTGTGAGGAAAGAGAGTGGGTAATGGTGAGTCAGTCCACTCCACAAGTGCTGTGTTGATCCAGCTTGTGTGCATCACTTATCCAGGGAGACCCGGTCAGGTCACCAACTGCTGGGCTGGACAGCAGTTGCACTAAATCCCTGTTTAAAGCTTCTAATGATGGCATGTAAAGGCCTACGGTTTGATTCCCAGGAATCCCTTGTGAGAGCACATCTGACCTTTCCATGACAGGAGCACAACTGCAGGGACGGCCTCTGCTTGATGTCTGCCCTGATGAAAAAAAGAAAAGAAAAGCTAAAGTAGCATTTTCTAGATTTTTTGCTGATTACCTAAAGGTGAGGAAAGAAAAATGTACCTACAGGGGTTGACTGGCTCGTCCAACAAAGGACATGAGAGAGTGATGTTCTGACAGGTGGACTTTGGACTTAATGTGAGGTTTCCTCCACCACTTCATATTATTCATTATTCCTCAGCCCCTTTGTCTCCCTCTCCGCTATTGAGAAAACAACTGAGGCTTTCTCAGGGGAAAGCAAATAATATTCAAAAAGCAGAATATATAAATGGAGAGCAGGATGCCCTGGGAGGAACTTTTAAGGATGGGGTAGGACCTGCATATGGGACAAACTTTCTAAACAGTGAAGAGTGCTGGCTCTGACTGCTGGGCTGAAGCCACAGAGAGCACAGGTGGGGTGTGCATATAGCCAGCACCTGGTCATGGCTGGGCTGCCCTGAGAGCCTCCTTCCCTTGGTCTAGAAATGTCACTGTCTGCATTTTTCATATGCCTCTTTACTTTCAGTATTTCAAGGCTAGTTTTGTGGTAGTCATGGCTCAGAAAACCCAAACCAAGACAAAGCACTAAGGAGAGCACAGGGCTTGCAATGCTGCTTTGGAGACTCCATTTATGAGCAAAATCACAGGTGTATGTTATGTGAGAAGATGGGAAAGAGGGGGAAATCCTACTAGGGAAGAGATTAAAGGAAGCTGGGGAGAGCAGATTACTTATTTTGCTTGCTAGGGACTGCTTCTGCTGTGAGGTGTTGGTGCTGTTCAGCAGCAGCTTCCTCGCTTGTGTGTCTTCTCTAAACTCTGTTTTACAGCAGTGGTTGTATTGCTCCACACATGTCATCTTCCTGACAGTGGAGCTACTGCAAATATAAGGGTATGAGATTTGATGATGTTTCCCAAATAAGAAGCTTTATGATGTAGGAGGTAACTTTGCATTGTGCAGTTTGATTTGAGGTAGCTATGCATAGTTGCTCCTGCTGTACAGAGAAGAAACAGCAAGGAGAATGAACCAGTTAGGAGAAAAGCATAATTAATGCAAGACAATTTTATGTGAAAAAAAAACAAAGCCTGCATAAGCTATAGCTGCTGCTCTGCAGCAGTTTTCCCTTCTGGAGCACAAGAACTTAACCTGCTTTGTGAAGGCAGGCAGGCTGTTGATCACCCAGGTGCTCCCTGCATCCTCCAGAGAAGTAGGATGGAGTGGCTTCTCCAAGCAAAGCTCTTAGCTATCCCTCCTGGATGCCCCAGCAAGTGTACTTTGAGAAGGAAAGTTAATGTAGTAGTGGCTTTAGGCTCAGCCTAAAGGAGCAGGCTCCTGCTCTGCTTCTAAGGCATGTCTGAGTTTGGATCCCAGCCTCACCGACTCAGCATTGTGTTCCATGCTCACTGCTGGGCCACTATGTGCAGAAATGGAATGCCTGGAAAGCTGTTGGTGTATTTTTTCAGCTGTAACAACTACTTTTCTGAAAGAAGTGAGCTCTTCCTCCACACCATGCTGTGCTAAGCTATGTCACTTCTGCTGGTGAGGTGGGTGGCTTGGCATGGTACAGAAGATACCAGAAACCTGCAGCTCAGCTGTTTCTCCCTGATCTCCAGGGCAGCCTTTGAAGCACTAGATGACACTGCAGGAGCCTCAACTAGCATGCTGAGGATCACAGCTCACAGGTAAGAATTAACCCATCCCCTTCCCCCTAATTTTAAGAGCACTCATGTCACATTGGTGCAGAGATCATAAGGGAGGCCCTCCCTTTAGTCATATGAATCTGCATTTTCTTATCCCTTTATGAGCTCTCTGTTGTGGCCCCATACCCAAGCATGGATTGTGAACATAATTTGGAGTCCAGTGTCACTGACTTATCGCACTACTGAAATAAGCAATTGATGCTAAAAGTGTGAGGAGATGGAGAGGCATTTGAAAGCCAGAGCATCTTCTCACAGCATTTTGAGTACGGATGGTGAATTTTGCTGGTAGCTGTAACACATCAGAGAACTGCTGTTTCCTTTATGAGGGTGGATTTGAAGCAGGTTTTGTCCATGGAAGTATACATAAATGTGTGGTTGTATTTTTTTCTCCACAGCCCCTTTCACCTTAGTTACCTCTCTCAGCTGAGTGAAGTTCCTGCTGCAGTCATGCTGTAATGTGTTTCACACGTGGGAATCTGATGGGACTGTGTAGGCCAGGTTCCATGTGTCTGACTTTACATTTTTACATCCCTATAGTTGTACATGCTTTTCTTTCATTGTTAGTCTCTTTACAACCATATCCTGTTGCTTTGTGGTACTGTCTTACCCTCTGAAGCAGACTGTGTTGCGGGGCTAGGAAACAGAGCTGGAGAGGATCCCAAAATATGACACAGGATTCATCCTCCAGGGTTGTGGTAGAATCAGTAGTACTTTAAGTTTCACCTTTCTTATAGCTGTCCTACTTGTTCTTTAAAGCCTCCCAGCAGTGGAGATTCAGCAGCTTCCTTTGGTGGGCTACTCAAGTGCTTTGCTACCCTGGTCATTCTCAGACTCTCCAGTGGTTATGGCAAATGTTGTACTGTCTTTCACTTTGCAGTAAAATTGTATGTGTTTGAGTTCTGCTACTGCGTCCCACTTTGTTGTTTTTCTTGCTTAGACTAAACAAGCCTGCTTCTTTCAACCTCCCCTCAAAGGTCAGGTTTTTTAGACCTCTGAGCCTTCTCCTTACTTCTCCTTTGGACTCTCACCAACCAATGTGTATCTTTCTTAAAAACTGGAACCCCAAGCCAGACACGGCACTCCAGACGTGGCCTTATAAATGTCAAGGGAAACAGAAGGTTTTGTTCCCATGTCCTACAAATGACACTGCTGTGTAAGTGAACTTCTGGGCATGGATTTCCTGGGGAAGGCCTGAGAGAGCTGCAGCTCTGGCATTACGTCAGCCTGCAGAGCACACGTACCTTGCCATGCTGCTGTAATTGCACAATGTTCCTTGTCTGCTCACAGTACAGCCTGCTCCAGATCTGTTGATATCTGTTCTTCTGTGTTTGCTCTGTGTATATAACTAACATAGACTCAAAAGCAGCGCGATTCAAAGTCACACCATCTCACATAAGCTCCTGCACCTGGAATCAAATACTGCAGTAGCTGCCTACCACACTTGTATTATAATTTCATCCTATCAGATTTCTACCATCCATCACCCTCTGTGGTTCCCCCTCCAGGATCATCCTAGGCCTGCATCACACAGGGAGCAAAAACTATGAGCAAATGAATTTCAGGCATGATCAAGTCTTATACCAGCTTTCTGCAACTGCTGCATAAGCTGCCTGTCAGAGGTGGAAGGTCATGTGCCCAGAGCACTGAGCTCTCTGGTAATCCGTTTCTGAGGCATTATCCCGAGCAGGCCCAGTGTACACTAAAGCAGATCCATGGCTGCTTCATATATCCTGCAGATATCCTCCCAGTGATTCTTCTCTTGTGCAGAACTGCATGATGGATGGATGGATGGATGGATGGATGGATGGATGGATGGATGGATGGATGGAGCGAGCCTGGGGCCTCCAGCCAGCTACAGACCACTGAGACAGCATGTGAAATCTTGAACAAGCATCCCTAAAGAGCTTAACTCCCAACCTGTCTGAGTGTAGTGGTGGTTTTGGCCAGGCAGGGATTACTGACATACTACAGCAACAACTGTAACCTACTGTTACATGCTGTGATGCTAATGGACCCAGTGCATCCCAGAGCAGTGATAGATGGCAGAGCAATGACTGTTGCTGTTCTGATCAACTTTAGACTCGCAGGTTACCAGCAAGGCCATGCAAAAAAGAAGCCGGTGCAGTGCACTGTTGCTGAAGTACAATGAGGAAGCTGCCCTGCTCAGAAGAAATGAAACATTTGCTGGCTGTGTCTCCGGAAACTCATGCCAAGCCATGGCCAGAAAGGGATTCTGCTTGAAAACAGCCTGAGGATACCACTGTACAAGTGATGTACTTGGAGATGGGGGAGGGCTGTTTGTTTGTTGTGGGCTGTTTGTTTTTTGGGTTTGTTTTTTGTTTTTTTCCCAACCGTTGTGCTAGAAAATCTCAGACTTTCAATTATGAAGAACATCAAAGGGAAGGGATTTTAAGTGAAGTTTTTAAGCTGGGGCTAAATAATGACAGGTCTGAAGGTTCAATGACTCTCTCATAAGAAAAGATTTTCTGTGAGGGCAAGGGTGGAGCTGGAAAGAGACTAATCATGTGCTTGCCTTCCCACTATCATCTCCCTGCTGTTCCCTTTCCATAAAGTCTTCACAGGACTTGCCACCAAAGCTTGTCACAATTGCTTCAGGGCCAGTGTTGGTTCTTGGGAAGTGAAAGAAGCAAAATTTTGCCTATTGCATCTGTGAGCAATGGGCACATCATCTGGCAAGCTTCCACTCAGACAGAGAGGGATAACAAGAGACTCAAACCTGAGTCTCCCACTTGGTGGCACCAGGAATGAGACAGCCTAGATTTCATCCATGGTCTCTAGAAGTCACCAGGTTCTCCTGCTTTCTCACTACCTTGGCCATATGAAAGGCTCAGGTTGGCTCTGCCTCTCAGAGCTCTGCCTGTGGAGGTAGGTACCTGCTGCAGCCCCTGCTGCACCATGTGCCTCAAAGCAGCCTCTTCCCTTCAGGTGCTGCCACCAGAAGAGACTGCACTGACCATGGCCTGGATCAATCCTTTGGTTAGTATATGGATATACCAGTTGCCAGGGATTTCTGTGCTTATGGTGTCCAATTTGAAGTGTGTTCTTTTCTACACTTTAATCCATTCCCTTTCTCTTGTAGGAACATGGAACATGTCTTTAGCAGCTCTCATCCCTGAGCCTCCTTAGTCTTTAGGCCAGACAGAGGCACTGTGCCAGGGCTGTGAAATGGAGCGTCCTTTAACAACAGACACAGAAGACCAAAAAGGCTGAGCAAACAAGCCCACAAAGACCTACCCCTCAGTCCATGACAACTAGCAGGTAAAGGATGAAAACAAGAAACCCTAACTGTGGGTGACTGGAGGTCTTTGCCCATACTATAGAATAAGGATGTTAACCCCACTTAGGCAGACATTTTGCTGTATGATGTGTTTCACAGGCCTCTAACGTGGCTCTGTAGGTGAGGTACCATCAGGTGTTTCTGCAGAACCAGCTCAGCAGCTGACCGAGTTCAGTCTGCTTTTCTTGCACATGATGCTCCTGTGCACTTCTGAGCAGCAAACACCTTCCCCTTCATGGGTGAAGGGAGGAAGCAAAGGGAAGCATACAGGCAATGCTGGTCAAGTTTGCAGTTTGCCTTGCAGGATGAAAGCAGATACAATGGGTACATGATAACAGGAATATGGGACTGGAGCTGTAATTCCCAATTGATTCTCTTGTTGTTCAAGTGATGCTGGGAAAGCAAAGGCAGCAATCGAGAGTATATTACAAGGAATATCAAGGAAGAAAAAAAAATCATTTTCACAAAATTACATAGTTCAAACAATATTAGCTTGCTGAGTGAAGACAGCTCTGTTGGGTCACTTTGGCCTTAAAGTTCATGCTCTCACCCCCAGTCAGCAGAAGGAGACAACACCATCTTCAGGTACCTGTACAGTCCCAGATGTCACATAACTTCCAGGATGCAGGGCTGGGGAGACAATTTTGGAAGTAAAGGGGAAGGGAAGTAAAGGGAAAGAGGACTTAGGATGACAAGGGTAGCAGGTGAAGAGGCCCTGAAGGAGACACAAGATGTTTTGTACTTGGGAGCTTCATTCAGGCCCCTTTTTCCTCACTCCAAACACAGCATCCCTGTCTTGGTTGCTCCTTTTTTTTGCCTTGCTTCCAGCTATCCCTGGATAACCATGGCACGTATTCCATGACACTTCTTAAAAGCACAAGTTTTACCCAGTCTCTGGGCATAAGCCTTTCCCATCTTCCCTAGTCTCCCATGAAGCATGGTATACTCCACTAAACTCCACCAAATTAATGTCTGCATTTCAGAGGTGCTGAGTTTTTACTAGTACTGTGTCCTGGACTGGGGAAGTTGAAATGATGGAAGAGTGTAACTTCTTGAATTCTTTACCATAAGAGTCCAATGTGCAGTTGAAATTTAAGTGCTAAATCCCAGAGCTACACAGTTGTTGCATGTCTGCGGAATGTAAGCGCTGAAACTTGGCTGTGAGACTTCACTGAACAAAAGCCGAGGGGCACTTCAACGCAGCCTTGTTCATTGCTGTACAGTGTCCGAGCTCACCTGCCGAGCCCCATTACAGAAGCTTATGGATGTTCTTGGCAAGAAAATGGATATCTCCCCAGGGAAGCTTGTGACCTGTAGCTAATATGCTAAGCAAAAAGAGAAAGAGCAACAAAGGGTCGCCAGAAATACCCCAATGCCCTCAGGCTCCTTCCTCTTCATCTGTTGTAGGCTGAAGAAGTAGGATGTACGTCCAGCTGTTCCCATGGTGGCTCTGCCTGCTGCCCTACAAAAAGCCTGCTCTCCCTTCGTTGGATAGGAGAGACCTTACTGAAGACCCACTTAGTCAAACAAGGTTTGAATAGAAGCCAAGGAAATCACCAGCAATCTTGTATGGAGGAGAAGAGAACTCCAGGAGGCTAAATAAGGAAAACCAGAGCACTGCTGTGGTTACAGGCATCTCTCCCATCAGCAGCACTGGCTTCTGTAGCTCCTGTTGCTGCTGCGCCTCCCTCTCCCATTGTGAGCTTGTCTCTTGCCCATCAATGCTTCACAAGGACAAGGGTCAAGTTGATCCTAAGTTTAGAAACAATCTTCAATCTTTTTGTTTTGTTTTGTTTTACTTTTTCTTTTATTTTTTCCCTCTCACTATTGCCTGTAAGTTCACAAAACTCTGGCCAAGAATGCTCACTTGCTTTTGTAAGAAGTCTGTGAAATGTGAAGAGCCGGGATGGCATTAAAAGTGAAATATTAAGATACTTCCCAGGAATTTAGGCAAAAAATTTGAGACATGAGGATCGTAAAGTTAGAAAAACAAATGGCAGAGACAATTAGGAGAAGGGCTCTGATACATTAGAAATCTCACAGTTCTTCTTGATTTTATTACATTTTGTTGCAGTGGTGTTGTACATTAAATAGTCTAATCCATTTTCTGCCCTGCGCAAGAAGAAATGGGTAAATGAATGGGATACTGGCAATACATATTTCTATTTATAGTACCACCAGCCTCTGTAAGAGAGCTCACTAAGTGTATTTTACACAGCTAAGAATAGTAGCTTTTATGACTACAGGGGTAGTTGCTTTGAAACTTAAGGAACCAAAGAGGCAGTATCCAGAAGATTCAGCCTTGCAGAAACCCACTGCTCGTCTTAAGGCTTGCACCTCCATGGTGCTGAGCATCTCCTGGAAAATACTGAAAGTCCTCACTGAATGGCAGCTGAGACCTCTCACTACACCTGGGGAGGTGTGAAATGTGGCTTTCGATAATGGGCTCTTAAAGTACAAGGATGGGACGCAAAACAAGAGGACCCGCTGCTTTAAAATACAAAGCCCAGGACTTCTCTCAAGGAATGCATCTGCTTCCCTCCTCCCTTTGTTTCCCCAGATCTTGCCAATTCCCATATTCTTCTGGGTTCCTCAGGTTGGAAGAGTCTTGATAAGAAAAAGTAGAAGGTAGGAAAACTTTGACACATTTGTTTTTTCTAAACTATCGTGTGATCAGGGTTTAGCTGTTGGTTCATAATTTCTGTTACTGGGTGTTCATCAGATGGCTATAAGAAATAAAAAATAGCCTTTTCTCTTAAAACCCTGTTGGTTTACTTATTTCCCCAATGTAAATTCCTCTGCTCTACGTGTCAAAAAAAACCAGCTCTCATCATCTGCACCTCTCTGCAGTGCTGAATGGTGGGAGAAGTTTCTTTCAAGCCCATTACCACCTCTCCAGTGTGGTAAGATTATTCTCTATCCCCTAACACTTCATCATGAAGCACATCCAGGAGGACTTAGGAAGTGCCTGGCGGTCCTGGATTCCTCAGATCTGGCATGCCTGGAGTGGCCTGGTTTCCCAAACAGTCTCAAAATGGAGACATCTTGCATTGCTTTTGAGAATCATGGTTATTACTATGCTTGCATATTGAAATAACATTTCTAGCCCAAGTGATGTATGGCACGGTAAACACCAGACTCTGAATGGTGCTGAACAACTCTTATGATGTCTAAAAGTATACACAAGGAACACCTTATGATACATGACGACAGAGTACCATACAGACCATCTGTCCATTATGGTCTGTGCAGTTATTTATGCCAAGAAGTCAAATAATGTATCCAATTTCACCTCCAGTGTTTTGAAGAAGGAAAAACACAAATTCCCCTCTTTTGAATGAAGAGCTCACTGGTGTAATTCAGGGTTAAATCCTTCCTGATGTTGAGTACTTCTGATCAATTCATCATGATGCTTTGCATCGTCCTTCTAGTCCATTCTCAACATCCTTTCTCCCACATTAACGTGCTGCAAACTCCGAATCTGGATGAACTGGGACATGAGCTCACTCTGCCCTGGATGGTGTTGTGGAGCAGCATTTCTTTGGGCTTCCTTTCACTTTTGTGAGTGATACCGTCCTGCTTCTTAGTGAGACTACTAAAGGAAACTGTAATAATGCTATTGTCACTTTTCTTCCCTCGTTTAACTGATAGGAGCCCACGTGGAGCATTTGTGTATCAGCACACTCCTTAACGATTTGCGTTTCTCTCTTAGGAAGCTGCTAGATGAGCCAAATGCACTTAAGTTTAGCGTTTTCTTGCTAAACAGGATATTTGTGGGCAGAAGGCAGCAGCTGTTCCTGGAGGCCCGGCTCGGATCGGCTCGGTGCAGGGAGGGAGGGTCCCGCCGGGTGGCTGTGGCACCCGCCGCACTGCTGCAGCTGTTGGCCTCAGGTGCAAAGCCTTGGCCGCCGGTGCAGGAGATCCTCACCTTTACCAGCAGCTACCAGTCAACAGTGAGAGAGAAGAGTTATTTTTTGGCATCCCCAGCGCGGGCACGCGCCAGCCTGACCCACAAAGCAGCTGTATTTCGAGCGGGGTGGCGGCAGAGCTGCAGGGCCCTGACCGAGCACCTTCACTTCGGGGCGCCATCCGCGTCACAAGACTACGTCCCCCTAAGGACAACGCGGTTCCCTGACCCGCGCTGCTTAGCCGCCCCCCACACCGCTCCCACGGGACTCCCGCCCGTGAGGGCAGATCTGAGAGGGGCCCGCGCCCTGCCCCCCCCTGCCGCTGAGGGCAAAATGCCCCGAAAGCGCGTTGAGCTTCCTCGCATCGCCTCGGCCTGGTGGGGAACGGCCCCAACCCGCCCGCTCTGAGCCGCCACCGCGGGGGAGGTGCCGGGGTTGGGGGGGTTCCCCCCTCCTTTTTCCTGAGGTGTTGGGTGATTTTTGCTGTTTCTTGTCTGGGATGGATAGTTGAAAAACTGCAATTATACTTTTACATATTTAAAAGATTATGTAACTCATTTACTATAGAATTAGC
>JANHFX010010486.1:0-21661 GCA_027560015.1 Chloroceryle amazona
TTATTGGCAGGAGCAGAGTCGGTGCGAGGCAGCACAGTGTTAATTGCGCTTCCTCTAGTGCCGGGGGGCAGTTAAGGGTTAGGGGCAGGGTGGGGGGTCCTGCACCCTGTCCCACTCTCCAGGCTGTGGGATGCCACCAGGATCCACTAGGATATGGTGGCCAAGGGGACAGACCACCAGCCCCATAACCCTTAACAGGGAGGGTTAAGGACATGCAGGATCCCACCCCACATCCCCACGCGGGTTCAGCAGCCCCAGAGAAAGGGGTGGCCAGAGGACATCTGTCCCAAAATGGGCCCCTGAGTCACCAAAATGTGACACGAGTGGCCATGTCCCACTGTACGCGGGGGTCCCACCCCCACTAGATGGTGCCAGCAGCCCATGCTTGAGGTGCCACCGCAACTGGGGCGACAGCGGCAGGCCAGCCACCACTGCAGTGACTTCTCCCATCCCAGCCCCACAGAAACCTCCTCCCCAGCTGGGGTGGGAGAAAGATGCAGAGAGGCTGGACCCCCTGAAACATTTTCTCCCTTTTCTTTTTATAAGGATCCCCTGGAGGTGGATGTAAGTGCCCAGATCCAGCACCAGAGCTGGGGACATCACGGGGTCGCTCCCAGGAAAAGGGTGAGGAGAAGCCATGGTTCTGGGGAAAATGAGGCAGCGCTGGCCTGGGGCAAGCCCCCAGCACAGCTTTGGTGCCTCCATCCCTCCCCACTGGGCTGAAGCCCCAGATTTCAAGTGAACCCCTCAGCCTGCCCATTCTGCTTCCCTTGTGCAGAAATAATTACCAACATGGTGAATTAATTTCCAAGTGACTAAATTCATCAGCAACTTAATTACCTACAGACTAATTTTCTATTACTATTATTTTTAAGCAATTTGGGACCACCAGTCGTGTAAGTAATTGTGTGTCACCTTATTGAATTAGCAGTGACAGATGGCCACCATGGATCATGGTGGCACAAAGGCTCCTGTGGCTCCATTTATGTCAAACTCACCCAAAAGCTCTTTCCCAGGATTTTCCTGCCTCCTTTTTAAGATGTATTTTTCTGGGACTGAATTGATTTTTCAAGCCAGCCAGGCGAGGGGAAACATGGGGGAGAAAAAGTGGAACGTCACTGAACTTGAATCTCTACTTTCTTGCCCCAAACCAGGTGGGTTTTAGCAGTTTATGACTGAAATCCCCCCTTTTCTCCAGTTCCCACCACACAAAGAACCATCTAGCCCCAGGAGCAAGGTCAGCATCCCACATCTCTTCAACCACTGTGCTACAGAGACAACCGGGTGGGACCAAGGCCTCCCAGCTAAGATAGTGACAGAGGACAAGGACAGACATGTCTCCTTTCAGGAGCTAGTCTCTTGCTATTAATTTTCCCCTCAAATCAGCCAAACTTAGAGATGCTGCAGCCTCACCAAACAGGATAACCTGCTCATGTCTCCACTGGAGAGGAATTACCTCCTTTCCTCGTGTTCCAAAGGCTTGGCTCTCTCCAGGCAGAGAAAAAAATGGAAAAAGAAAGTATAAAAAAGAATCAAGATTAAAAGGAAATAATCAAAAAAACTCCACCTTTCTCCACCTCCCTCTGATCGCTGGGAAATCCCCTGCTTAGGTTTTACGAGTGTGCCAGATCTCAGATGACTTTTGGGATGGAAGGCAGCAGAGCTGGGATGTCTCCAGCTTCATCCCTTCACCCCTGTGCTTGGGTGGATGGCCCTGAACTCAGCTTGCTCCTGACCTGGGCTGCTGGGAAAGGAAACTGAGGCATGAGGAACTTACCTCTTGGCTGGCACAGGGGATCTGATTAAATCCCACCTGGTATTTTGGCCATTGGCAGATGGAGAAGCTGGCAGTCCAGGAAACCTGATGAACATCCTCCTCCCCATAACTCATCCTAACACTCCAGCTGGAGCCAGTAAGCTCTTTCAGCAGGGGAATATGTTTGAAACTTCATTTATCCACACTTTATTGCTTTTATCTCTGCATCTCTATTGAAATACTCACCAACTGGGTGTAAACAAGCCCTTAACTTCTTCTCTGCCAGCTGCCGACAGCCACAGAGGTCAGCTGCTACAACTGATGCCTTCAAAATCTTCTGTTCAACCATCCGTTTCTTGAAGTGTGGGGTAATTTCCAAGCGAGGAAAAGGTGGATTTGTCATCCCAGACATCGAACCTGCCAAATCCTGGTTTACTTGGGTGGGCATAGGAGAAAGGAGAGCACAAAGTGATGCTAGATATCCCCCAGTGGGTAGCTGCGGAGGGATTTTTTGGATTGTCTTGTCTCTAAAAGCATTTTTCCTCTGTGTATTTGTCTGTTGATGGCATCCTGAGGGAAGGGGCTCCAAAGCCTAACAAGGGCAGTGCAAGCTCTTCTCTTCGTAGAGCTGGTCTCAATGGATAAAGGCAGGGAAAGAAGAGGGGGGAGTGGGAATACAACCTGGGGTAATAAAACTAAAAATCAAGCCTGGGGTGAGGTGGTCCCTCTCCTCCTTTCTCCCCAACTTGGGCAACACCACAAATAATGCAAAAGTCAAGTGCAATTCCATGGACAAATACCCATGGGATGGAGCAAGGAGGTCCCAGCCCTACCATCACCTCACCTGGGCTCTGCTAGATCCCTTCCCACCCCACACTTGACTCAGAGATGGCTGAGGAGTGTCTGCAAGGGATGGTGGTCCTTCTCCAAACACGTGCTCCCCTAACTTGCTGTATGGCTTCCCAGGATTTTTAGACCCTTGCAGCACTCCTTGCTTTCTATGCTGACATTCCTCTATCACATTTAGCAATTAAAGGTGATTTTTCTTTTCCCTTCCACATCCTTAACAGAGCTTATAATTGTCACTTCTGATTTGCATCTTGGCCTCATCAGAGATGTCAGCAAAGTTCTTCAGTAACATCGCCTCTGGCTTTTTTATAGCCAAGTGCAGCTTGGGCTGCGAAACCAGGCGGTTTCTTTTCCCAAAGGATGAGAAACCCACTGTCGCCATCCTTTAGCACCCAGCCCACGGGGACATCTGTAGGCAGATGAAGCTGTCAGGACCCCATGGCTTCACCCAAATTCCTGGCTCCTCATCTCATCCCAACCCACTCTGAGCATCCCAAACCAGTGGAGGAGAAATGCAGCTTCTAAGACCTGTGGCTCAAGTTAGCCTTCAGTGTAGCGCCAGCTGTCAAGGACATTAAAGGTGGCCAAGAGAAGCACCCTTTCAAGCTGTGTGGCTGGCCACTCCCAGGCAGGAGCACCTGCGATTCACCAGGGGTTTCTCTTAGCTCTTGTAAACTGAATAAAGCAGTCATCATCCTAATTTTGGTGGTTTTGCATGAGGAATGTTCCCTCCCTTATCTCCCCAAAACTCTTGCCTTAAGTTTCCATCCCATTTTGAATGTGTTGCAGCCAAGCTGGCTCTTAGTTAAGCTGGAAAAAGCCCTTGTATTCTTTGAGGTGAGAATATAGGCCATGAAGCTTTTCATCTTTCCAAGTCTTCCCAAAGGGCCTCGTCCTCTCATCTCCTGAGCCTGGCCACCATCATGGTCCTTGAGCGCAAGCCAGCCCTTGCTGGTGGACAGTCCTTATCCCAGACAGGGAAGAAGGGGTGGACATCACCAGGGACATTACCCTCAAGAGCTCTGAAGTCCTTCCCTTCCAGCCTTCCCATGCTTGCATGGTCACAGCTGGATGTCTGAGCCCAAGGCCGAATTTAGGAGCAGAGGAGATCTTCATTCAGCTCTGCACAAGGTGGACAGAGGCTCGGGAGAATCCATTAACTAAAAAACAAAACAAAACAAACAAAAAACAATGAACAAAACCCAACAAACAACAACAACAACAACAAAACAAACAAAACAAAACAAAACAAAAACACAAAAAAAACCCACACCAAAAAAAAAACCAAAAAACAAACACACAAACCAAAACCAAACAAACAAACAAAACCCCAAACACATTAAAGCTTCCTTTGGGAAGCCAGGAGAGAGGCTTTCTATGGCATCTTCCTACCTGGAGACATCGAAGGAGCCATGGGTGCACTCTTGGGTCTGGCAGGGCTGCCTGCACCCATCCATGCAGGAGAAGCACCCCAATGACAGCCAGCCAAGACTTATGGGAGAGTTTCTACCTTCACAACATCTCTCTGCTGATTTCTACATGATAAAAATAAACATTTCCCTTCCCCAGTCCCATTCCCCTCCACCAACACACCATCATTAGTAATCATGTCCGGAACAGCAGCACCTAGGGACCAGACAACCCCAGCAGCACCCAGCTGAAGACCAGCCCTTCCTGCTTCTTGTCTGTTACCCCCACCAATCAACTGACACCCTAAAATAACACAAACCCACAATTCGTATGGGCAAATCTTCATGCAAACATCGAGGGCCGGAAGGGGTGACCTGAAGTGGTTCATCTGTCCCAGCATCAGCAGATGGCAGCCTCAAAACCACCCACCACTGTCTCACCCATCCCCGCAGCATCACCCGGGGGGTCCTAGCATCCCCCTGATGGTCTCAGCCTCCCACTCAGAGGGGTCTCAGCGCACACCCCCCTCCAAGCACACATGCCCAGTAGCCCGTGGGCTTTGCTCATGGATGGCAGGAGATGGAATTAATTAGGGAGGCAGAGTGGATAATAACATGTTTTTTAAAGCGTGTTGTTTGCAGCAGACTTCTCTGGAGTGGGTTATTTATAGGATGCGTCTCTAACCTAAATAAAGCAGCTGATTTTTGCTGTGCTGCTCTGGGGAATGATGCTGGATGGGTCCCAGTGGGGTGCACACCCCACCACTGATGCTCCCCAGGCACCCCCAGCCCTTCCCCAGGTGCAGCAAAACGTTTTGAAGGAGGTCACCAGCCTGAGGACCCTGAGCAGCTCCCTCTCACCAAGAACAATGGTTGAATGAGCCGGTTAGCGAGCAGGCCCTCATTAGGGTACTGCAGATCTCCCCTCTCTGTGCCAGATCCCTCCCGTGGGACCTCGAGGAGGACGTGATGTGAGCTGGACCAGCTGCAAACTGCATCAGCTGCTTCATCACGGCTTCATCCCAGCCTTGGGCTGCTGTAAAGAGGGAGAGGCAGCCAGGGCTGTATCCCGTGCAGAGTAGAGACCGAGCAAATCTGTCTCCCAGCCCAGGTAGGAACTGGGAGGAGGTGAGGTGTGTCTTGAACATCCCCAACCCCAGCTGACCCCAAGAGAGCCTCACATCAGCTGGCAGGGATGCTCCAGCCACTTCCAGGAGCAGCAAACCTCCTCCAACTACCCTCTTCTTCTTCTTCTTTGTGGTTTTTGTCTTCATCCTCCTCCTCCTCTTCCCCCTTTATTCCCTCTGGCTGCGCTCAGGTTTTATTATTTCCCCCAGGCTTAACCCCCACACCAGAAGCAATGAACCTCCTCCCACCACCTCCTTCTTGTCTTCTTCCTCCTCCTTCTTCTCCCCTTTAATTCCCTCTGGCGGCTCTCAGGTATTTAATAATACCCTCAATTTTCACCCATTGCTGCCTGCTCTCTCCTAAGTGGGCTGGAACAGCGGTGCCACCTCATTTAATTCACCAGACATAGTCAGCATCAGGGTTATTACCACGCTCCTCTGTGCCTCAGTTTCCCCCCATGCAGGGAAGAGGCTCCACACCCCCAGCAAGAAGCTGAGCCAATATTAGGGAGCATAAACAAACCCAAACACATCCCTGGTCTTTCCTACAGCTGCTTGAAAAGGAGAAACACCACCCACAGCTGTGATAAATGTCTTTGTCTGGCTCACAAGTGGAACAACCAACTTCCAGAGAGCGGTGGCTGCTTGTGCTCTGGAGTGGTAGGTGTATAAATATATAGGGAATAAAATGAATAGTTTTGTTTGTTCTGCTCTTATCTAATTTAATAGCTTCTGGGTGAGCAATTACTCTCTGTAACAAGAGCAAATAAGCAGCATTAGTGTAATTGGTTGAGTATTACCCTGCTTTATGCTATATAATGCAACATTAGGACCTCAGAACTTGCTCTTAACAGAAGGTTTTCTGCTCCAGTCAAGGCTGGAGGGATTGCTCGGTGTGAGCTGGCCCTGATTTTACCTGCAAAACCCCAAACCTGTCTCCTTTTTGGCATTGTGATCTAGGAAAAACTTCTTTGCCTCCTTAATATTTGCTGCAGAAGATCTGCAGGATGAAATCCTGGAAGGAGAGGTCTCACTGTGGGTCTGGATGCATCTCCCAATGATGTTCATCCTCTCCCTCAGCCAAACCAAGGCTGAATCTGGCTGAAACCTTCATCCCTGCACATGGCTGTGTTTAAAAGAGAAGGGGAAAAAATTCCCTTGTCAGGAAAGCAAGAGAAACTAGCCCATCATCTTCAGCCAGACCAGTTATGTATACAGGTTTAAATGGACATTAGAGCATCCCTTCCTGCTTGAAATCATACCTGGGTTAGTGTCCTCGCTCCATGATGGACATCTCCATTTAAAAGGAGCATTTAAAAAAGTGACAAGAGATGTCCGGTGCGGGGTGGGGGGGAGGGGAAGACAGAGAAATTGGCTTTTGGGTTGGAGAGAGGTGAAAATTTCATATAAATCTGCTTATTTTCCTTGCTGCTGCTGAGGAAATGGAATTGGCAGCTCCAGCTTCTGGTGTGTGTGGAGAAAGAATTGGGAAATGGGAGCTAATAACCCAAACTAGAACAGTTTGAGCATTTTGGTGGGGGGGGAACAGGCACCCTTTCTTCTCCAACAACCCCAAATTCCTTCTCCCAACACCCCTCGGGAGCTGTTGCATCTTTGCCCCATGGACGAGATGTTTCTTCCAGACATTCATCTCTGGGAAGCAGAAGTAAAGCCCAGTTCTTCCAGGTACCCCTGTTCCCATTTGAAAGAGTCCCTACAGCTCCCAGTCTTTCCAGCTGGCTTCACTGAACTTGGAGGAAAGAACTGGAAAGCTGGAAGGTCCTTGACCTGGCCATGCTTCAGTTTCCCTCCCTGTGGCAAAGAATGAGGGAATGTGGGGAAACTTGAGTTGGCCCAGAGGGAAAGAGATGTAACATCCATCCTTCTCCCATACCCCTTCTCTGGATGTTGAGCACCCTCAGCCACTCCCACCACATCCCATCCCAGGGACCCACTTCTGTATGCAGTGATGGGCTGTGCCTGACATCGTGTCACCCCTGGAGAGAAGCAACTGAGATAATCCCTTTGTGTGATGCCCCCCAAGGTCCCCCCGCAACAGCCCTGCCCCTCATTAAGAAGGGAGCTGCCAATTAGCCACTCATTGTGGGGGAATAAAATAAAGGATGATGAGGAGCTGGGAAGGATGGTTGAATCCCATCACAGTGTCCATCTACAGAAAGGGTAGCTTGTCCCCACGTCATTTTCTACCTAGGCAAGAAAAGGATAGCTTGTAAGAAGGTGTATTGGTTTGCAAATGGCAGTGTGGAATAAACTGGTGCAAACTGGTCCCCAGCAGCATCCAACACAACCCTGAAGATGCTGGACCCAGGTGTTTTGTCACAGTGGGGAAGGATACATCTCAGGTGCAAAGCAACATGATTCTGCAGCTCTTGTTCCCTGCCCTGGGAGCAGGCAGGGGACACAAAAAAATCCATCCACAGCCCCACTCCCCAAAAATAAACCCCCAAAAAACAGCACCCCATGAAAAGGCCTTTCACAAGCAAAGACCTTGTTCCCTTTAAACCATTTAGCAGGGTTAGGTCCCAGCTTGTACAAGGCTGATTATCAATATGCTCTTGTTTATCCTTCCAAAGCCGCCTCACACCGTGAAGCCACACGTCCGCCCGTGCTGCGGCATCTAAACCCAGCCCGGAATAGCAGCGACCCCAAATCGGCTCATGCTCATTGACTAACTTTGCTAATCCTACCAAGAAAGGACAAAGAAAAAAACAACTTAGGATGTTGGGGAATTTCTGCTGCAATTTTATCATTTTGATAAAAACAATTTATACGTTGCTAAATACCCAGAAGTAGTTGATGAAGTCGGCAGGAAAAGGTTTGAAACAGACAGAAAGATGAGCAGGGGTTTGCTGGGGGGGATGCTGTGGGCACAGCCAGGTCAATGTGGGTCCATGGAGAACCAGATGGATGCAGAAGTCACTTTATTCTGGTTAAGAAAGGCAAGTTTTGCAGGAATTGTGGTGGGTGTAGCTAGAGAACAGATACAACAGGGGGAAAGATACAATCCAGAGCACAAAAATGAGGTTTCAGGTACAAAGCCTGCATTTGAGCAGCAAATTTCTGGCAAGGAGGCAGGCTGTGAGCATCTCAGATCTAAGATAATGCTTCTACAAGCTGATAGCTCCTGCTTTGGGGCTGCTGAAGTGCCCGTGATGGTGTCAAATCCCCCTGAAATGTGGCCAGCACCTCATTACTCACGCTGCAGAGCCTGCCATGTCTTGCAGATTTCCCAGAGCAACCTGTCTGCCCCTTCTCACACTGGAGTAAAACACCATCACAACCTTCTCCACCCACAAACCTCATCTGTGCCATCATGCTCCTTCCCTTCCAGCCCGCCCCAGCTTTGGGGCCTCCTCCGTGGCACGTGGGCTCCTTGCTGCTGCAGCCCTAGGGAAATCAAGGCAGCTCTTTCTCTGTCACTGCACAAACACAGTCAATCACTTGCAGTGCATGAACATTTCAACACCTCTCAGGGATGGAGAAAAACCTGCTGCCGAGATGGTTTCAATCTCTCCCTGCCCTGAGTCCTCAGGTCCATCTCAGGTTTCTCTCCAGGCATGATGATGTCTTCCCTTGCATATGCCAACACTGGGAGGCTGCAGGTGGGAGAGCAAACATGGAAACAGGGACTACCCAACCCGACCTAGTGCCACCCTTGAGAGTCTCAACTCAGGGGCCAGAGCCACTGAGATGGATCAGAATTTGTCTCAGGGATCAGATGAGAGAGGAGCAGCAGCCTCCTCCCCTCCTCACCAGCACAGAGGGAATTTGCTTCTGCAACAATAAAAAGCCACCAAATATCAGCCTTATCTCCATGCACAGGATCCTACCACCATCACCAAGGGGTTCCCCCTTCCTACCCTCTTGGTGAAAGAAGGGTTGGCATTGCCAATGGAAAAGCAACCGCTTGAACCCAGTACAGGAGCTGGAGCATCATCCAGGGAAGGGCAATTCCCCAGGTACTCAGCCCCCAAATGCCGCAGCTTGGGGTGCCACCCCCTATGATGGGGCTTTCACTGCTTGTTCCTCCTCACCAGCATCCAGAGGGATGGGGGGACGGGGGGAAACTAACTCCCAAATAAAATCCTGCTGCATGCAACATGCTTTGAAACAGGAAGGAAAGAGGAGGAGGAGAAAGTGAGGCTTAGGAAGCACAAACTTGTTTAAAATCTCAGCAGGGACGTGGTGTAATTAATCTTAACAAATTCATTGCAGAACAATCCCTCAGTCAATTTGGGATAAATCAGAAACTGGTACCTATGGCATCATCATGTGGAGGTAGAAGGTACCTCTGGGTGCTTTATGGCATGTGAAGCAGGATGAATCCTCCCCTTTCTGCTGTGGTTGCTGCCAAAAAGACAGCTGCTTGCAACAGAGAAGGGGTCTTGCCAGGTTATCGGGTGGGAGACAGGGACAGAGACCCTGCAGGTACCCCTCAGGCTGAGACAGGGAGTGGGGTAGGGATGCTCAGGTGGGCACAACCAACCCTCCTTCTCCTTAATATTTTAAGAAAAAAAAGGCTGCGATCTTCTCAGATTTTAGCTACAGGGTGGAATGAATTGAGTAAATAAATACATCTCGATTTGCTCTGTTGTTTGTTTTTGTTTTTTTTCAGGGATCGTCTTTTGTCCCTCATTTTGCAGAAGTGCCATTGTGAGTGAAGCCAGCACTGCTGTGCCTGCATTGCTCAGCCTTCCCCATCTCCCCTTGCCCTCGCCACAAGCAATGAGTTCCCTCTGCAAGACAATTTTTGCCCCATCCATCTGAAGTAGGACTCACTCAAAATCTCTCCTGTTTCAGATGGTGAAAATGTTTGGCTTAAAATATAGAAATATAAATGTGCCTTGATGTCTCACGACAATGGAGGAGGACATCTAGGCTTCCTCATCATGCTCTGCCTTGTAAGATGTCAACAAAATAATCATGAAACAACCTCAACTCTGACAGCTTATCCTTGCCAGAGCCTGAGAACTACTGTTTTTAGCATGCTGCTCAGCCTTGGACTGGGATGCTGGGCTTTGGGTACCAGCAGCATCCCAATGCCCTCGTGTTGCCCTTCCCAGTGCGGGAGGGCTTTCCTCCCCAGAGGCTTTCCCATCTTTCCTCTCCTCATCCCTGGCTGGTCTTATCTCCTAAATGAAGTATGTCAGGCAGCATTAGCTCAGCCTTCCCCTGATCCCTGCCCAGGGAGCATCCCTTGCAAAACAAATTGCTCCGTGTCAGCAGAAGTGTCTGGAGTGATAAAAGCCGTTCAGCAGTGGTGGCTCCGTATGACCAGCCACTGGACATTCTCAAACTTATTAGGACCTTGAATCTATTGGCAGATTTTCTGCTCCACCTGCCAGCGTGGCTGGGGATGAATAAATTCCTCATGCTAGCTGGAATCTCTTGCTTCTCCTTCTTTTACCCTCATGGAGATTTATGGCCTTTCAGTGGCTTTCACCTTTCTGGGGAGATGACAAAGTCCATCACTTCTTTCCTCCACAGCAAGGTGCACAGTGGCTGCTTGCCTCAGTTTCCCCATCTGTAACAAAAAAAAAAGGGGGGGGGACACTAGGGGGAATTGTGCATGTGTGATAATTCTTGGAAGTTTGGGATCTATTCAGCCATTCCCCACATCCCTGGAGGTGACAGCACCTGCCTGGCTGCAAGAAGACAGCAGAAGTAGAAGGGCTCTGGGAGATGCCACCGAACATCACATAGGCTGGCATACACAGGTCAGGACAAGCCAGGGGGTTGAGACGTGCAGCACACAGAGCTTCTCTCCAAGATGTACATCATATCCTCTGAAGCAACAGCCACAGTTCAGTGCATCCCCACACTCTGATTCAGGAGCAATTTTCCTCCTTGTGCTTGTTTAGTCTGTCCTGAATTTGTTCTGTGCCAGGCAAGATCAGCCCATTAGGCTCTCTGCAATGCCAAAGAAGGCTTTTTCCTCTTTTTCCTCCTTCTTTTCGAGATTTATAGCTGGGCTGGCCACTAGACGAAGGATAGATGGTCTCTTTTAACCTCTCTCCTTTCCCAAAGGAGAAAAGGAAGAGCATAAAGGAGAGAGGCTTATACTGATTGGAAAAGAAAACTAAATCAGATTTCATGAGAATAACAACAATAAGACCAACTCTCTAAGCAGTTCACTACATGCAGAAAGCTAGAGAGTGATATTTTTCTTCACCCAATCAGCGATAAAAAAAAGTGAGCAAGGAGATGTATCTAGCTGAGGGCATGATATTTTTCTAAGGTCTTCTCCAGCTGGATGCAGTGTCTTTCATTTCTAAAGCAGCCACTTTGTCAGAGAAAGACACTTAAAAAAAAAGAAGAAAAGAAAAAAAAAAGACCAAACTTTACCTTCTCACTTCCTCTGGGCTGATTTATGCAGGTTACATTGATTTGTAACATAAATTTTGCAATATCATTTAATATTCCTTTTGTTGTACAACTTGGAGAAGCCTAAATGGGAATCTGAATATAATAATACTCTTTGCTAAAGTAAGCTCCTTTCATCCACCAAAAAAAAAAAAAAATAAAAAAAAATATGGGCCTGGAGGTTCTCTCCCAGCTTCCAGCTTCTCTTTAATGGCATCTCTACCTCCTGTATTTCTATACATAATTCCCTCTCTCTGGGTCACTCAACCCATGGCTGCAAAGCCAATGGCTCCAGGAGATGCTGTAGCAAGTGCCAGATCTGACAGTCAAATGTTGCTGCTTGCAGTGAGAAAACAGGTAGAAGAGTGCCATAAATTGGAGATGCTGTGGGGATTTTAAGGTGTTCAGAAATATAATGATATGTGCTGGTGCCAGGCTAGCCAGGGAGTAGCACTGGTATCTGCTGGAGGATTGCTATTATCATCACCCTGGCTCTGCCACAGGGCAAGGAAAGCCATCCCAGCACCCCAGCTGGGTAAAAATCCAGTACTGGTAGCCCTTGTCCTGCTCCAGTTGATGGAGAGGAGGGAGGGTTTCATTGCAACCCCTCTCCCCAGTCCCAATACACAATTTTAAAAGCACCTTAAAGTGATGCAGGACCTTCATATGGTCTTTGGTGGTCTTGACTCCATCCCTCCTGTGAAGGACTAGTTGCCATTTCTTATTGATTTTTCCCCATTTGAAACCCAGAGTGAGTGTGCAGGATGGAGGGACAGGCTGGCATACGGACATATCTGAAAGTGCTATCTCACGGGCATCTTATCTGAGGAACTGCCCTGTGAGAGATTTCCACACCTCTGGCTGCATAGAGGATGCTGAGCCCTGGGGATGACAATGCAACATGTCCCCAGGGGTGGTTTGGGTTCTCCTAGCCTGACAGAACCTTGTGAAGGTCATAATGTCCCAAACCATGTTTGCTAAAGCAGCCCCAGTTTAGACATCCATTTAAACCCAAACAACTCATCAGAGTGCTTTCAGCCTAGATTTGCCCATTCCCAGATGCACTGGGCCTCCCTGGTGCCAGGAGAAGGGAAGGGGCTCATGGGGTGCTGCAGGGGCACAAGATGGGCCCTTGCAGAGGGTGGATGTTCCACATGTTTTCAAGATCAACTCTATGTCATGACCTCTCTTGGACAACTCAGCTCCATTTTCAATGAGTCAGGAGCATCTTCTTCACCCCATCTCCTGAGTCTCAGCTGTAGATCCATACAACAGCCAGACAAGGTCTAAGAAGATACCCTGCCAAACAGCACCATCCTCAGCCTCCAGCAAACCAGCCCTGACCTCCTCAGCTACTTTCCAGACACTGCCTTTAAGGCCAGAGAGGAAAATTTCTCACCATGATCCCAGCAAGGCTGAAGTGACTGTTTTCGCAGTTCCCCGGAAGTGTGACAAGGTGGACAGGTTCATCTCAGCTCTCCTGGCTGCTTTCAGGGAAATGGAAAGCTGGTTTTGGAGGTTAAAAAAAAGAAAGAGAGAGAGAGAATAAAAAAAATAACGTAAAATTGGTGTTTCACTGTAGGAATCAATGCTCCCTCACTGGGCAAAGCTGACTAATTTGTAAACTGTGAGAAAATAATAAAAAGAAGCCAGTGAGCAAGAAATGTCAGATGAGGATAAGCGCAGTGCATCGCTAGGCTGGTTCCTCAAAGACTTACTTATTGTCCTAGAAAAATGTCAGGAAAAAGGAAACTTTCTTGGGGTGGTTGTCCCTTCAGATGGCACCCAGGTGGACCTCCCAATGAGGCTGGGACCCCCCTGAAGCCACGCTCTCCACCTTACTGATGAGTATTTTCTTGTCTCTCTACAAGCAAGAGGAGAATAGGGCCAGCCAGCCAAGAGTAGCAAAATGTCCCCTGGATTAATACCTTCCTAAAGTTCATAAAGCACATCAGCAACCTGCTTGGATCCTATTGACTCTGCACCTCGACTCTTTCAGTGGGAAAACACAGTCCTGAGGCTGCATTGCTCCATTTAACTCCAGTCCAAGCCTGCTTTTAGCAGAGGATAAAAGGCGAGTGCAGTGTGGGTTAGCATTGCTAATTAGAAATGATCAGAGAGGAGGAATTAAGGGGATGAAAATGAGGAGAGGAAATGGCATCAGAATCTGAAATTTCTGCATCCAGCAGAAGAAACATTTAGTAACACAACTCCCTGGGTCCAAAGGCAGGTCCTGGAGAAAAGGTTGTGCAGGCAGCAGGATGTGGGAATACCACCAACCTCCTTGAAGGAAATGGGAACAGGGAAATTCACTTCTGTGTGTGTGTGTGTAAACCTAGCACCAAACCCAAGGGAAACAAGAGTAAATTTCTACTTCCTGAGCTTCTGCTCCCTCCTTACAAAAGGGTGGGCTTCAGCAGAGGTTTGGCCAACCTGAGAGCAACCAGACCATGTCCCCATCACTGGCACCTTGGGGCTATGGGAATGGAAAAACATGGTGCAGAAAACCCAATCTGGCTTTGGGTGAGCTAATTCAAGGTGTATTCCCAAATCAGGAGGCCCATAACATGTGCAAGGTCCTGAGCGATGCCAGGTCAACCAGTGCTTATCAAGGCACAAGTCAGAGATGCCTGACCTTTCAGATCCTGTCTCCAAAATACCTTTATGGCTTGTTATGAACACCCTGTGTATGTACGGTTACGCTTTTCATTTCCCCTGGGCTTCAAATAGCACCTGGGGGAGCCTTATGCAGTATAGCCTTGCCCAGTTTTAATTCCTCTCCAAGTGGAGCATAATACAGGAACCAGAAGGGCTGCCCACACCTGAGTAGTCATATCAAGTACCATCAGGGAGAAAGGGGGTCTGAGCTGAGAGATGTCAGTTTGGGAAGAAGCATTCATCATGCATCAGCATCACCCACTCACAAGAGAAGAGGGAAGGAAATCACATGCCTGTAGGGCAGAGATGCGCTGATGGATGCTGTGAGGTCACAGGGACAGGAGTTCATTGCAATATGAGATCACACGGTGTTCTCAGCCAGCATCTCCTCTGCAATTGGAATCTGAGCCTCTCGGCAAGGAGCTAAAGGTGCCCAAGTTGTTCAGCATCGCTTGGGTTTGCTGATGACCCATTTACACTGGCTTCGGTAGATCTCAGTCTACATCCCATGTATAATGTGATTACAAGGCTGTGTAATTGCTGCATAATTGTCCTTCTTCCTGAGGCTGGTGCACCCTGGGGTTCCAGACTCTCAATCTTAATTAAAAAGAATAACTCTTAATCAATCTCCATCGCAATTTCAGAGCTGGAGGGGCAGAGGGAGGGTCCCTCAGCACACAGCCAACTTTTGGGGTGTGAGTGGAACATCAAACCATGTGGGGAAATCAGCCTGATAAAGGGGCTCAGAGGTGCCATGGCCCATCACGATTGAGGACTCTTTTAAACAGTACTTTAACTCCTCAGTGGCTGATCGTTTGTCTGAGCAAAGCCTCAGGAAGACCCACCTGCCAGCTACAGAGCATTTCCAAGCAGCCAGGCAACCTCTTCCCTGAATTTTATGGAGAAGGAAAACAGGGTACAAGTTGAGCTGCTTGCTGTCCTCTGACTGTTGGGCAGCAGAAGCAGGTCAGCTTTTTCTCATCCTTGAATCAAAGGGAGCGATGCCACATCTCAGAGATTGCTTTTTGTCAGAAAAAGTTTGCAACAGGAGCTTGAGACCCTCAATTTTCCCTTTGCTCACTGAAAGCCCTTTTAATTGCAGAAATGCACTGACCCATGGGGCCAGGGCAGTGGGATGCAAACCAGGTCCTGCCTCGAAAGCAAGAAGCTATGCTAGTAGTGAAGCAGAGCTAGTAAAGCCTTGCCAAGATCTGGTCCTCAAGCTGCTGGGAACTAGGGAATCTGAAGATGAGGATAAACCCTTCTGAGATAAAGGCATTCCAAGGAAAGGATCTGGAAAGACCTGCTCAAGAGGAATCTAGGAGTGAAGGCAGGACTTGAGGACACTGTGAAGGAGAGGAAACCACTCCAAGGACTTTGCAAAGACCTGCTAAGCATGAGCTGCCCTGTGCGGAGAGCCTGCTCCTAGAAATAAAGTCTGTGCCTTGGTCTCATACCTGCTGAAGTGGAGGATCAGACATCCAGATGATGGCTGGGGTGGTTGAATGAAAACTCAAGGATAAAACAAACAAGAACTAGGGGAAGGGGATAATAAAATCAGAGAAAAACAGCCAAAAAAAAAAGCAGATAGATGTAGTTAGTGTCTGTCTCACTCCCCAGCGCAGAGCCCTGGTACATGGTGGGAGCCTGCAAAGCCTGGTTACAGGCAACTGTAAAATCAATTAGTCAGTCCTCATTGCAAATGAATCACCATCATTATTGATAACGCCCATGATAGCATGGGTGTTATCCTAAGCATGAGGGATACTTAGGAGTAACACTGAAGGCCAACACTGTTAGCCCACAATCCTCATCTCCCTCCTGCATCCTCCCATTTAGGACCAGGAGAGTTGCCCCACTAGCCCCGACCCTTTCAGAGCAAAGCCTCCTCAGAGAGCAGGGTTTGCACTTAGGGAGCTGAAATAGTGTTAGATGATGCAGCATGTGAAAGAAGAGGGGTCTAGATAAAAAGAAATGCTTTTTCAGGGCTGTGCTGTTGAGGAGTAACTGGGCCAGATCTCCAGTATTAAATACTTTGTCTTCAATTCTGTCTGAGACTGGCAAGGATCTGTCCCACTTGGTGTCCAGGAAAACCTAATCAAGTTGAAAAAGGGCTAAGAAAAGGTGAAATGAGGAGGAAAAGAGAAAAGGTGATCCCAAGAAACTTTGGAGAGCTCTGCTGGATGAGGAGAACTCAGCTAATTACATCTTCAGAAACATCACCACTTCAAATAAATTTTTAATGAAAAAAAAAAAAATGCTTTTTTTCAGTTATTTAACATAGAATGGAAAAGCTGTGGAGCTTGTCACACCATGCCCCAATATCCACTGCCTCCGGGCATCTCAAGACTACACGGAGAGGTGAGCTAGAGCCTTTTCCAGACAGGTCCTGACCTTGGGAGGTGGGACTAGAAACTAATTCAGTCTCACACAGACTGAGAAAATGCTCTTTAAAGTGGAGGCGGGGAGATGGGAACTCATAGGGGTCAAGTCGTGATGACACCCCTGGGGGGACACTTGCTACAAAATGTGGATATAGGGACCAAAACACACCATGATTTGTTCAAAAAGATGGAGAGAAATTCTAAAACTCCAGCTACAAGATGAGAGGGAATCGATCCACACCATTTCAAAACAGTCAGACCCATCACCACCAGGTCCTGCCCTTCCACGCTGACACCACAGAGCTGAATGATGGGATGTGCAAACAAGTTCTGCCTTTGTTTTAAAACTCCTTTCATCCGATGTCTTCTGGCTCTTGCCTTGTGAAGAAGGGTAATTGTTCCCTGCTCACCTTTCCCTGCCGCTCGGGTTTTTATAGACCTCTCTCACCAACCCTATCCATCATCCCTTCCCTATGTTGATGAGAGCTGGGTTATTTAAGCTTTCCTCGTACACAAACTGTTCCAGCCCCTGATCTCCCTGATCTCCCCTCTAAATTGTTGTCCAGGAATTTCCGATTCTCAGCACAGCAACTCAGAGCCACGAGATGCACATGAGAAAGGTGCAGGCACAATCCTACACCTGGCTGAAACCTCTAGAAGTATAAATGTGATTCTTTCCACCTTTAACCATCTCACATCCACCCAAGACTATTTTCAGGCAGCATTCAGAGCTGTGATCTGGAAGCCTGATATCCTAAAACCGTGTGCCTTCCATCACTGAGGAACTCTTGACTACCGTGACTGGTGAGTTCAGCTCAGCTGTTGTTCCAGTTCCTGGAGACCATGAAATATTAAAGGAAAAAACAACCATAAATAAGAATTTATAAGGGATTTCTAAGGAGCTAAGGTGTCCTGATAGAGTGGGTCATAGATGGATCCCCAGAAATGAGCAGGGAACCTTTGACACCAGCAAGATCTTGTTAAGCAAGGTGGCCTTAAAAGAAACTGAAGGCAGGTATACTTTGTGAGGCAAAAAAAGGGTGTTGGGATGAAGGAACTCCTTTGGGCAGCAAACCCACCATCATCCAAATAGCTGTTTAGCTTCTCTGACAGCATCTTCCAGCAACCTATTCATCTTTTATGGATGAAGGGCTGCAAACTCACTCTCCTTGTCTCCAGTTTTGTTCTTAAACACTGTTCCATCAAAGAGATCTATGAAAGGCTCAGTTCCCAGCTGACAAGCTATCTGTTTAAAGTTTATATGCCTGGGAACATTCACAAAGACTTATTAATGGGAAACCACTGAAGGAAGCAAGCCCATGTGCAGCCACTACACAAACACGTCTCCATTATCATTTACTGTTCCCCACCTTGGCAAAGTAGCACATTCTTGCTCCTCCTCTCCTCCTCTCCCTGCTTCAGTGTTCAACACTCATTTCCCACCAGTGAGAGCAGGTAGGTCTGAGGGGCTGGCAGAGAGAGACAAGACAGCACATGGAAGTCTACTTAACTTAACCCTAGTGCTCCAGCTGCAATCACAAGGAGGAGAATCATCTAGGAGATGCCTGTGGTGGATGGCTCTTGTTGAGGAGCTGCATCTCCAGCATGAAGCACAGTGCTTCAGTTTGCATGGTTGGGAAGCAGCTCCCACTGCAATGAGGTGGATGTGGGAATGGCAGAGTCAGATGTGACTTTGAGGAATCAAAGGAGCAGGCAAGTTTAAGCTGGAGCAAGGTGAAACCACCTCCAATGCATACTGATAATTTGGAGCATTTTAACCCTCTCTGAAAAGATCCCAGAAGAAATATGGATGGTCTGGGTGGAGGAGGAGAGTTGGGGTAAAAAGGGCTGAGGGCATGTAGAGTGAGAGGCTCCTGCCTGCCCTAGGAGGCTGCTGCAGGGCATCCTGCATCCCAAGGTCAAGGTCTAGGGTGAAAGTCCAGGCATGTTGCTGCCATTGTGTGGCAGGAGGAAGAAGAAAGCAGCAGAAACATTAATTCATGGCCTATGCCTCTTGTTGGGGCTATCTGCTGAGCTAGTCACAAGGAAACACCCTTGCTCTGGTAGCTCCACAAACCTAGAGAGTGTCCTTCCACCTTTCTACTTGCTGCCCAGGGAAAACCTTCTCCAACACTGGCTTCATTCAAGCTGGGACGATGAAGAAATGAGCTAAAAGCATCCTTCTCAACCCGTATCAGCTAAGAAGTGTAAGCAATCGTGTTTATTTGTGTGTGCCCAGGGTGATGTTTTACTCCTGGCACACTGAGAAGCAGAGCATGACCTTGGTTCCTTGAAATCAAAGATTTATCAGCAAACGCCCTCAAAGCTCATCAAACCAGGCGAGGAGCAGAGCTGAGATGAATGGACAATAAGGACATCGCTCTTCCCAATGCACATGTAAATAAATGCCGTGTTTCCAGCCAGGCAATGACATATTAAATGGGGCTGATCCAAGGTAATTATTTGTGCTTTTTCTGGCTTAAGATTTCCAACCTTGGGGGCTTCCGCCTGGAAGAGAAGCCCTGCTCTTCTGATGAATTCTTCTGGCCCTGCAGCACGTGTTTAGCTTGCCAAGAGGATAAACCAATAAAAATCTAAAAATGAGAGACTGAAGGAAAAAAAACAACCTGATATCAAGCATGAAAAGAATTTCTTTGGGATGAGGGATGGAAAAAGCTGGGACTGTGAATCCCAAATGACTGAGGCTAATGGTGATAGGCAAAGCAATGCATTCTGGAGATGGTCAGCAGGGAGCTGCTGGTCCCTCCATCTCTTACCTTATGCTGAGCTCCCTCCACAAACCAGCATCACCATGAAAATTTCATCCTGTCATCTCTCTCACTCCTGCTTGCTGCAGGTTCTGGGTTTCTGCATCATCCCTGACCATTTCTGAGATGATCCAAACATCCCCACACACACCTCCGAGCAGCTGGTGGATGCCTTGGAGTGATGAGACAATAGGGACTGGGATTTCTGCTCTTATCCTTATTTAACCTTGCACTGCTGCCAGTGTTGAGCATCTTTGTCTCAGGGGATGGAGTCACACACCTCTCCTGGCAGCAAGAGAGATGCTTTTATAGGCAGGTGAGAACTCTGCTGTAGGAAGGTGGTACCCAAGTTGGCGCTTAAACCCATTTCTAAGAGGCTATAGAAATGGACAGCAACACCAAGCCTCATTCTTCACCCACAGCCAGGTGGGAAAGGCCATCAGCACTAGAGAAAGGCATTCCCCAAACACCCACAAATCCATCTGATCTGACAGCCTCACAGCGATTATCTGATGCAGCCGAATTCAGCAGCTGCTGGGGAATCCCACCAAAATTTACAGACACCTCTGTGTGTCATGTGGATTCTTGTGAGGACACAAAGGATGTAATTTTAGTGTCATTCCATTTGTTTATGATATTGCTTCCTTTGATATGTTCATTACATTTTTTAAAAAGCCCTTTTATTGGGTTATTGCCTAATGAACAACCCTGCCAAATGTCGTCTTGAAAGAAATCAAGGTAATATCAATGCTTTATGTCAATGCAATAAAAGCAAAATAATGTTGTTAACTCCCCAGAGGTCCTCCTCTGCGTGGATGCAAAGAATAGATCCACCATAAACATGTTAACATGAACCACTTACTACTGTGCATCAGCACCTTCTATGGAGTCCAGGTTTGGATTTCAGCAGGAAATATCCCCATAAGCTCAGCTCAGTGTTCACTGTGAGGTTCTCCACCTGTTGGGAAGGGTTTTCTTAGGCTCAGGCTCTACGAACAGGTTGAATGTTGGGTTAGGGGATCGTAACCTGGAGGTCTCTACAGGGAGATAGGGCCAGTGGTGGATCTTACCTAGAAGTAAACTGAAGAAGCAGGCAGCCCTCAAGAAGAAAGGCCAGATTTCACAAGGACTAAAGAAAGAGATGTAAAATGGGGTCAGGCATAGCAAGCAGGGATAAAGAACCAGCAGGAGACAGTGGAAAAGGGGAGTCAAAGATCCAGACAGCCTTCCAAGTTCATTCTCTCACCTTGGAACACTGGCAACAGACAGCCCATCTGGCTCGGCCCCTGGCAGCAGGGCTGGGAGAAGATGCTCCAGTCCAGAAAAGCAGTCAGGGACTGGGAATAGACAGAACAACTGCCCTTAGCTCAGCTTACAAGCTCAAAAATAGCCACCCACCACAATTAAATCATTGGCAGGTTATTCACCGACATTGTCAGCCAGTGCTAAACTCCTCATTTGGAGGCTCTGGTCATTGGAAAGACAGTTTATTTGGGGTGAGCTGGAAAATTACAGGGGACGAGGAGACAAATCACACTGAGATCACCTATCCTGGTGTTTGCTCAAAGTGAATTACACTGGTTTAAATTCAGACATGAGGTTATACCCAGGACATATTTCCCAGATAAATAAGCCACTAGCCTTTTCTACTTGTAACCAGGCAACATGCAGACATGTGGGTGTAGCACACCAATGAATGTTTATATTGGGTATTGTAACCTTTATTTACTGTTGGACCAGCTCTATTCTCTCATTCTGAAGAAGAAAGGAAGGTTTATTGCCAAGCTGAGTGGTAACGGACTCCTGCCTTATAGCCAAGCCCCACAAGAGGCAAAAAAAAGGAGAGGTATTAGATCTCTCCATCCTCCCCAAGCATTCAGATCAAGGGTCCCTGCTGCAGCTCCTGGCATGGGGAGCAGCTCTTTAAACATTTAACATGCTAAAATCAGCAGCAAGCAAGACAGAAAAATAAAAGAAACACCCAGAGCAGCCTGATTTTCCAGCCTTGAGAGACATAAAGCCATTAAACTTTGATGTCCACCCTTCGCCTCCTCACTGCCTGGCTCTGATTTAGCAAACATGCTGTCCCAAGGACCAGGACCTGCCATAGGCAAGATAGGAAAGTTGATAAAATAAAGGTATTGGCACCTGGGCACAGAATGCCGAGACACAAGATCCCAAGAAAAAGGTGGTTTCTTGGGGTTAGTCTTTTCTTTCTGTGCCAGATTATGTCCCTTTCACCAGCCCTGAAAGACTGCCAGGTATAAAAGGGGCATCACTGGGGTGATCAGAGAGGTAACCAGTATGGGCATATATGCCCCCTGCT
>JANHFX010010486.1:23878-41201 GCA_027560015.1 Chloroceryle amazona
CCCCAAGCCAAATAAATACCAGCCTAAAAACTCCCCAATGTGCAGTTTGGGAAAAAAAAAAAACCAAAAAAAAAAAAAAAACAAACCAAAAAAAAACGATAAGGAGCATTTTAAATAGGAAGTATTTTCTCTCAGCCAGGGATGCAAATCAGGTTGGTGATGCAGGGAAACTACTTTTTGCTTGGACCAATTTTAACACCCCCCCTTGTTTCTAACAGTCCAGAGATCAAACTTCTTCCAGTACTTCCAAATTCCATGAATGTTTTAGATGCCGAAATGGGTTTGCTGCAAGAAATTGATGATTCCCTTCAAAGTGTTAAAGAAGGGGGGAGGTGGGGGATAAGCAAAGCTTTTTTTTTTTTTTTTTTTTGAAAAGGAAATACCAAAATAACAGACTGATGACCACACCACGCACTGCTCCAGGGTGTTTCCATCCCAGGGATGCAGCTCATGAGCCAGCTGCAAGGCAAAAGGGCCCCCAATGACTTCCAAAACCCTGTGTGGAGAAGCAGGGCAACAGACCCCAGCCCACAGTGAAGGATCACAAGGTGTTTGCCTTCTTTCAAAGGCTGTTTCCTATCCCCTAGCTCACTGTGGAAGACTTGAGTCCCTAAAGTCTGGCTGGGAAGGGATGAAACCACGTGCTGGGTGGCAAGGATCTTGCTGAGGACCTGCTCACCAAGGAGTGATACTATTTTAGGGTTGGGGGTTATAAATAAGCCCCAAACTAAGAGGAACCAACTTATTTAGCAATTGAATAGAAGCCTTCAAAAGCAATCCCCCTGCAAACTCAGAGGGTGGATGCCCCTTGCAGACAAAGGGTTTCAGGGGCTGCCAGAGAGGTGGAGCAGCTCAATCCTCAGACTTGTTTAGAGGTAACTCACAGCATTGCCCCAGGATGAAGTGGCAGTTCATAGCAAAACCTCCGTTGGCCAAGAAAGCTCACAGCAACCTGTCACAACAGAAAAAAACTACCTTATCACCTCCCCTCATCTAGCACCATCCCCTGTTGCCTAAGCACCTTCCTCTCTCCACCCCTTATTATCTAATTTATCAAAGTAATTAAGCTCAGCCTGAAGCAATTGCTTCTGTGGTGCTGAGAGGGTACCTGAGTGACAAAACAGGCCCAAAGACAGGAAACTTATGAAATACAAAGGACAGAGCTAAATCACTTTCTGCAGGGTTCAGACTGAATGATTTGTTGCTTTCACCAAAAAAAATCTCTGGAAAAGGGGTGTCATGTCCCAGAATCAAGCATTCTCTTAGCTTAGCACCCCTAGAAGGAATTCTGTAGGAAATTCCAAAAGGGGATTTCATTTTGAAAAGTAACAACCTTCCATGGGGATAATGTTTGAATGGTGTAATGCAACATATAATATGAAACCTACACATAAATGAGGCAGAAGAAAAAGCTGGATGAAACTAAAGCATTAATGTCTCGATGAAACATTTTGACTATCAAAATGAAATGAGATTGAAAAGATCCATTACAACACTTGCAATAACAGGGTTGGGGTTTTTTGTTTTTTTTTTTCTTTTTGTATTAATATGCTTCCAGGAATTTTTCCAGTTCAGTAAAACTGCATGTTCTGCAAGAAAACTGCAGTAGCAATGTCACAAAGTTCCCCATTGGGGGATTCCCTGAATATCCTAGAGACTTGGGGATTATTCTTCTTCCTGCAGGGAGTACTGTCAGAGCCAGCCTGGCAATTCCCTGGAACAGACTGGGGATTCCCTGGCTCATCCTGGGGCCACCGTCCCAACTCCAGGGCTCCTCAGCCAGGCTGGGCCCACTGGGCTTCACACCACCAGAGAAAGAAAAGCAAGGGGGGGGAATCAATATCACAAAACCCTCCCAGAATCAGGGAGAAAGGGGGATTTTTAAGAAGAGATGAGCGATTTTCACAGTCTGTGCTGAGCCCATGTCCACAAGCTCCCTTTTGTCTGTCTGTCTGTCTTTACAGCCTCACCAGGTCTGTTGTGGCAGTGGATAGCCCTGCCCAGGGGCAAACAGAGAGAGAAAAGAAATACATCCATCCAAATGCATCTGGCCAGTAGACATGTGGCACCAGATCCCCAGGATGCCCCCCAGCTGGTGATGCTCCTCTGCCTGCCAAGTGGCCCCCCACCACTCAAGTGTGCCACAATTTATCCAAACTCCAAGGGCACAGAGAGAAGTGGTGGGGAAAGAGCGAGAAATCCCCGATGCATTGGTCACAGCAGAAAATTGCTGGCAGCTCCAGCTCTATTATCTAAGCAGCTGCCATGTGGCCTCCAACCCTTCCCTGATGGAAACCAGCCTGGAAATGAGCTGGCCCTAGTACCAGTCCTACCCAAAGGATGGGAGGAGATTTGTTCCTTGAAATCAAACCCAGTAAATATCCTGCCTGATTTTGCGTGGGGAAATCAGTGCACACAAGGTGCCCCAGAAGGAAAGCAGAGCCCTGCAGGGTGAGCGTGGGCTGGCACAGGCACCCTCAAGGGCATCAAGGTCTTCTTGCAGGATGAGGACATGCCGGAGGAGCAAGAGAAAAATCAGGATGCTTGGTACAACTGTACCAGCCTGGAAACATGGAGGAAGCATCATCTGGTGTTTGGTCCCTTCAGACAAGAACGGCAAGAGTCAGAGCGGGAGAGGATCACCTCTGCCATCCCCACCGTCTGTCCAACCTGGCCTCCTGCTGCACTCCGTCAGAGAAGAAACTATCAGCCAGAGCCTGGGTGATGCCCAAACACTTCCCAATGCTTCAAGACATTGTACTTGTCCTGGGTGGCTGCAAAAACACTGTGGAAATGGTCAAGCAGGAGCTGTTAGTCTCTCATTAGTGCTTGGCCAGAGGGAAGGGCTAGGGTACACCTGCCTGGGTCCAGCCCCTGGTCCCCACAGTGGCGTGGTGGCTTCTCATGGATATCAAGTACCACCTCACAGCTGGCTGGACACTGCCCAGTGTGGGCAGCATCACCCTCCTGCTTGATCCCGAACACATGCCAACACAGCAGCAAGATTCCACTACCTAGCTGGAGCTGTGTTCCGGGTGCCCCTTGGTCATCAAGCTCTCCCTCTACTTCCTGATTCCATCAGTCAAATGTGGGCACCTCATAGACCCACCCTGTGTTCCACCATCCTGCTCCTGACCAGGAGTCCTAACTGGATTGGGGCTGAGCTGATGTCCCAGCCAGCGGACACGTTGGCCAGTGTGCAGTGGGCCGGATGCCCTGAACCCATGGCACCAGTGCTGCCAAAGCAAGTTCTTTAACAGATCAGCAGCAAACTGTCTCCCAGCGGGAGATCGTCATCTTTCATCAAACCAACTCCCGGGGATGACTTTCAAAGAAAAATCGAGTCTGTGCTGGAGAATTTGAGACCCCTCTTTCATGGTGGGAGACTCGACAGTCTCCCTCCCTCCCCCTGTCTCCCTTCTTCACCTCCACCTCGCTAAAATCAAATCGAAAAGTCATGGCATGCCAGCCCGCTACCCCAAGGCACGGGCGGGGGGGGAAGGAGAAATTTCCTCTCCTTTGCACACTTCAAAGGTGCTCACAATCTGAGAGCGTCTCCCTCTGGTTTTCTTCCCCTGCAGCTTCTTTCCCCGCCTGGCAGCCTCTGTACTTCACACTCCTCCTGCTTTCTCCCTCGCCCACGTAGCTGGAAGAGGGCTGCGCTCGCATGGCAGCTCAGCTCGGCTCTCAGAAGCACCAGGTTAGCAACCCTCAAGGACTTTTCTATTTTTTTCCCCATTTCTCCTCTTTTTTTGAGCTTGTCCCCTCGTGTTAACTCGTTTCAGCTCCAACATGCTGGATGTGCACCTAGCTCGGTGACAGGACAAGAGGAAGCAGTCTGAAGTTGTGCCAGGGGAGGTTTACATTGGAAATTAGGGAAAAATTCTTCCCCATCTGTTTTATACAACACTGGCCCAGGCTGCCCAGGGCAGCGGTGGAGTCTCCATCACTGAAGGGATTTAAAGACATAAAGAAATTTGGAGCAATGTGTCCTTCAAAGGGGAAATTTGGGCCAGTGACAAATGATTGCTTCTCAGACTGCTTTCATGTTCTGGAGCCCATCCACCAAGAAACTTTATTTGTATATTTGTGGTCCTTTTTAAGTCCAAATCAGATGGAAACAGTGAAAAAACACTGGTCCACACTGACAAAACTGCTCCTCCTGCTTCTGCTGGTAGGGGGATAACGGCTGCAGGTGCAGCCTGGGGAGGGGACCACCTCAAACAACCCCACTATGGGCAGCCCTTGGCTTTCTAAGCAGAATGTCCTCTTTGCAGTCACAGGGTTCTGGCAGAGGGAGGAAATAGTTGACAAAGGTGCATTCCAGCATCAACAGGGCTATAGATCAGCTTGAAGAGCAACTAAATACTTTCTTGGTGACAGGAGGGGCACACATGTACTACCACGTTGGAAAAGGCTGAGAGAAAAAAACAGCTGAAATGGATGTGACCAGGATAAGCTCGGTTCGCCAGCTCATCATGTGTCATGACCAAGAAACTCTTCCTACTGTTGTCTTTCATCCTTCTCAACTGTATCAACCATCAGACTAGGTTAAACCCAGTGTATTAACTGAAAAGGGTAGGAAGCAAAAAGCCAAATAAATCATAGATGCAGATTAATTTATAGGGTTTAAATAAAACCTTTCAAATGGAGATATTATCCACTGGAAACTCTTAATGAGAAGTTAACAATGTTCTCAGAAGCAGAAATATTCTCAGCATGAAGGCAGGACATCTATTAAAGACAGTAAAATTAGATGAATGGGGCTTAAAGCTGGTGATTTTTAATGCACCAGTTGGACATTGCGAATTCAAGCTAATGCCGTTTGGAATTAGTTCTGCTCCCAAGGTATTTCAAAGAGTAATTTAGCAGATATTTGAGGGATTAGGAGGAGCTGAAGTTACAACAGATGACATTTTAATTTGGACTGTGGAACCTCAAGGAATGTCATGAAAGGCAGAGGTGGCTTCTGCAGACAAGCAGGAGGATGAAAGTTCTATCTGCATATTTAAGATGTTCAAATGCCATGAGTGTCATTGGCCTCAGGTGAATCATTTTGGCCATGGCCTTCTCCAGAATAAATGACAACTCACTTATGAAACAACCTTCAAAACTAGCTTGACACTGAGGCCAGCAAGCTTTGAGTCAGCAGTCAGCATGTTGGGCACTGGAGAGGTACACTTCACTTGATGTCCAGGTAGGGCCTGGAGATGCTGAAAACTGCCAGGGATGCTTCAGCCTCTCTTCCTGAAATCTCCTCAACCCTGATGGAGACACTGAACTGTGACATGATTTCTGAATCCAAATCTCAGAGGCATTAAGCTTCAAAAATGAGTGAGAAATTAAAACAGCAAATGAGAAGATGACGGAGAAACCACTTGCAATGAGACGTGCCCATGCTGGTGCCCTCGCAGAGTGACCTTCTAGCAGCCTCCAAAACACAAATGAGCTGAACATTACCAGAGGGCTTTCAGCTGCTCTGAAAGGACTCCATGGCATTATATGTGAGTTTCCCATTAGAAGAACTCTAAAAAGTCTAAATTTTAAAATTTCAGGAACCGTTCACACTCCATGGAGTCACTAAGCCATGTCACCACCATGGCCATCTCCATCTGGCCAGAGAGATGGAGAGGGCGTCTCAGCAAGATGACTGAAAAGTCCCCACTAACAGCTGCTGTTTTTGCTGTTTACAGGAAAAAAAAAAAAGGAAGAAAAAAACGGGAGAAAAAATACTATTTACCCTGTTTATAATATTGCTCTGGATCAACATATTAATTATTGATATAACTACAGATGAAAGCAGTCTCCAAACAACTCCCATTGCATCAAAACTCGTGAGAAGTTTCCAATCCATCAAACTCCCTGGAAGGGAACAGCTGAAGATTAAGTGTCCATGTGGAAGAGAAAGTGAAGCGACAGTGAAGATGACCCTTCCAGGAGAGAGGTCCCAGCATCTGAATCAACTGCAGGAGCAGCAAAGAAAGGAGTGCGTCCTCCAGGATTCACCACTAGCCACAACTTTGAGTCATGGGTGAAATGACCCCACCATGGGCACCTGCAAAGTAATTTGGGGCAGGGGGTGGGGAGCGTGTGTGAAGGTGACAATATAAATACAAGCTCCTGCTGGCTGCAGTGAATCTGCTCTGCCGTGGGTGCTTCAGAATTAGGCAGAGCGTTGCTCCAAGGAAGGCTGGCTCTGAATTAATAATTCATGTTAAAAAGCTGAGCCACGCTCCTTGATGTGAGTTTGCAGCCTTCCCCCTGAGCCCCCTGGCCAACCTGGTGCCACCTCGGCCACTGCACCTCTTCTTTGAAGGGCTGAAAAAAAGAAGGAAAACCTCCCATGGCAAGTGGGGAAAAAAAAATATAAAAATTTATCTCTAAGCCAGGCAGGCACCATGGAGGGTATCTGGTCTTGTTTCTTTCCCAGAGTCACTCAGACAAGGAGAGGAAGCAAGAAATAATGATCCTGATGGAACCTCTAAGGAAGAACCAGGGAGACATTGCTCTTCAGTGTAATTACCTGCTCTGGATCATGGCCAGGATGCAGCCTGGTGTCAGGTCTGGGTCTAGATGTGCACCTTTGTTACAGCTGAAGCCCAGCCATGGCATTTGACCAATTCCTTCCTTCAGAGGCAACAAAAGGCCAATTTGAGAGAGCTGGAACAATTCTCATTTTAAGAATGAGAATCAGCAGAGCTGAAGGACACCCCTGAGATGGAGGAACATCCGTGACAAGGAGATGGCTGAAGCCCTGGGGAAATTTCACCAGGTTGTCATGGTCTTGGAGAAGAAATAATCTCTTCTCTCCAAGCTCCCACTGGGGTTGCAAGGAGAGGTGCTGGGGCTCCAAGGTGGGCAGAGAAAGGTATCATTACATCCTCTCTGTGACTCGGGCCAGGAACACGTGTGCCTCTACAACTTCATCTCTGCTGAACACTCAGAACACCACAGATAGCGGGCTTCCCATTTACTGCTGCTTTATTTCTAGGCCACAGGAAAAAGAAACAAAAGAAGGTAATTTCCTTGTAGAAGGTGGAAACATCACATGAAGATAAAAACCATAGAGTCATACAATCATTTAGGTTGGAAAAGACCTTTAAGATCATGGAGTCCAACCCTTAACTCAGCACTGCCAGGGCACCACTAAACCATGTCCCTCAGCACCACATCTTCACGCCTTGGGAACCCCTCCAGGGATGGAGACTCCACCAGTGCCCTGGGCAGCCTGGGCCAGGCCTTGACAACCCTTGCGGGGAAGAAATTGTTCCTTGGGTCCAACCTAAACCTCTCCTGGTGCAACTTGAGGTTGTTTCCTCTTGTCCCGTTGCTTGTTCCTTGGGAGAAGAGACCAGCCCCACCTGGCTCCAACCTCCTGTCAGGGAGTTGTGGAGAGTGAGAAGGTCTCCCCTGAGTCTCCTTCTCTCCAGGCTGAACAACCCCGGGTCCCTCAGCCACTCCTTACAAAACTTGTGCTCAGATGGATGGATAGAGAGAAGGGGTTGGCAATCGTGCACCCAGTGGGTGCCATCACCCTGCAACAAACCAGGTTTGATGCATATGCACACACATCTTTTGGGATCAGCTTAAGCAAAATCACCTCGAGTCATGTTGCATTTGCTAGAGGCTAGGAGAGCGCACATGTATCTTGAGTGAAAAAAAAAAAAATCCCTTTTTTCCTAATACAAGCCTTCAGGGGAAGCAAGCAAGTTGAGGGTGCCTCACATGGGCACAACCAGCCTGGGGAACTTACTGCCATGGGATGTCACCATGACTGAGAGCTCTGCAAAGAAAGAGTTATTGAGAGAGATCCTGCCATAGAATCTATCAGGAGGGACAGGCAGACAGACCTGGGGAGGGCTTGGATGTGTGCTGTGGGATTTCTGATCTACATGTGAGATGGAAGATTTGATGGCAGGAAGGGTCTCCAAAAACACTTGCTACACCCTAGGGGCTTTGCTGATGCTGCCAGGATGGGAACACAGTTTCCGAAAGAGACCCCAAGGCTAAACCATCACAGGGAAAAATTAAACCCTGCCTCCCTGCCCAAAATCACCTGCAAGGGATTTAGTCTAAATATATCTCCTCCATCACAGCTTGTATTTTGAGCGGCACATTAATATGAACGGCAGGACGCTAGTGGCGGGGGAGGGATGGGTTGGAGTATCATGGGCAGGCATGGGCTGTCCTCAGTGTCCCTGTGGGACCCTTCTCTATAGGACACATGCAGTGTGGAGGGCAGGGGGAGCATGGGAGAGAGCACACATGGGGATTCTGGAGCACAGGAGGGGGTGTCAGTGCAGAACTGGAGGTATATTTAGGTGCTTGGGGGTGGGAAGAAAGAGGGGTGTGCAGCGGGGCTGGCTGCATGCGTGAGTCATGGCCCGTAATGGTAGGTACAGAAGCTAGGTTGGTGGGATGCTGGGGATGTCCCCAAGGATAGGCCTCAGGGGGTGTGAGGGGAATCAGATGCATGGGGCATCCTTCCAGGAGAGGATTGCTCCTGGTGAGCCAGAGTCACCATCACCCCCATCATCCTTCTGGTCAAGGAAGTGGGGCAGCAGTCCTGGCTTGCTCTGCTGGCATCAAATCTTCAACCTCCAGAGATGCAAGTTTACTCCTGCAAAGTGTGGGGCCAGTGCTGTGACTGTCACTGATGTTGGGGTATAGCAGCCAGGCTCTGATCCCACAACCCCATCCTGGCTCCAAAATAACCTTCAAAGGCTCACAGAGATGCCTAGGGTGGTCTTTGGTGCTCACTTCCCATCTGCCCTGCAGAAACATCTGAGAAGGACCCAAGTGTATACCTCCAAAGGAGGGCACTCAGCATCTGTCCCCAGTGTCTGGCTAAAGACAGGCAGCTGTACATCACCCCAGCCATCCAGGAGAGAAAATCTGCCTGAGCATTTTTCCAGCAAATTTTAGCTATTCTGCATGAAATATTTTCCAGAGCAGCCCCAGAGACCAGGGCACCCTGAGATTTGCACATGGGCAAGTGGCAGTCAGACCTTCCTCCTAATGAACATGAACTCTGGCCATGAAGCCTGCCAAAACCTAGAGCAGGAAAGGACAGAAGGCAGCCAGTGGAATGTGCATCTATAAATAAGTTTGATGGCAATTCCCAGCTTTTATAGAGCTGCCGAGTTTCCATGAATCTCAGCAGCTACTGAGTGATGCACAGGGCTGGGCAGGACCAACCCACCCCCTGCAGTTGGACATCATGTTTCTTTCATGGCTTAAAAGAAACAAGGGGGTTGTGTTTTCTTTCAACACCGCTCATCAGGCATGGCCAGCAAGGTCAAACCTTTGACCAAACTGAGGGCCTCCTGGACTTATGTTAATGATCATATGTTAATAGAGCAACACTGAGAGACCTGCTGAGCCAAACCTCCTTAGGGAGGATCTCCACACCACCACCACCAAGCACACAGCTCCTACAACCCCCCACCAAATTTCTATCCAAAATATATTTTCTGAAGCATGTTCTAGTCCTTTTGCAAGGCAAACCCCTCTTGGCACTGGTATCCTCCATCACTATCTCTGCCCATGCTGGACAAACAACCAAACTCAGGTTATTCCAGCATCATTCCCATAGAGGAGCCTACAAAGAGCATCAGCTGGGAAGCGCTTTCCACTCCTCAAAATAACAAGTGGAGACAGCTCCAGGGTGACAATCCACCCTCCACGCTCAACCCATCCACAGGAACTGCCAGCGTGAAGATCCCAGGGCCCGCTCACAACCATCCATGAGAAGACACCCACTTCCAGCCCACTTCTTGCACTCAAGTCCTTTTCCAATGGCCCTTCATGCCATTCCCTAGAGCAGGAAGAGTCCAGCAGTGGTGCCTCATCACAGCAGCCCATCCTGAGATATATTTTTGCCTCTTGCCTATAAAATACTTCAAAAGGAAAAAAAAAAATAAATCAGAAGGCATCTTAAGCATGACACAAAGCTTGGAGGAGCAAGGAGAAACTAAAAGCAAGTCTGAGGCCACCATGCCTCAGTACCTGCAAGTAAATATATCTCATAATCCCACTCCTAAATGGATTACATTCCTTCATGAAACCAGATGGACCCTGGCTGTCCTCAAAATCCCTCTAGAAACTCTCCTGACAGCTGAAGCCTTCCGCTAATTTTTTAAGCGCCTGCACTCTAATTGGCTGTACTGCGCATTGCTGCGACTGTGCATCTCGTTTCATCTGCCGAAGCAACAAATACACGCAGTACTCAATTCCCTCCAACTTAAAAGCTGCTTTATAGCCCATAGAGGAAGCGATTACCACTTACATTGCAAACACGCAACGCAGAAGCCTTGAATTTTGTACTTTCAAGTGTGCTCATGTATTTTAAACCACCCTTTTTACTCCATTTTAAATCAGAGTTAAAGTTTGCCTGTGCATATTGGCTGCACTTTGGTATAATTAAAAACACAGAGTTTGGGATTGTACTGACTTCCATAGCAGCTTCACTGGAGTTGACAAAGTAGGGCTGGGAATGCCACGTGCCCAGCAAGAAATTCATCTTCAGGTGGCAGGGGACTGATGGCTGGAAGGGCAGCTGGTTGCTCCAAGTTGATGAGTGTCCCCTTTTTGCACCTGCCTATCTATTTCTACACCTAGCAGGGAAGAGCGCAATTATTCATTATTAAAATAATTAAAGAGATTAATCAGACCAGGGCAACTGCTGGATCTAAATCATGCTCATTGAAGACCCTGGAGCTGCAGCTACATGAGTAGAGTGGAGCCCTTCCCTCAATGTTCGGTGCTTGCACCTTGTTTCCATGATAACTAAGGAGAAACAAGCAAATATCAAGCAGAGTTCAAGATTTGTGTGGTTTCTGGCTTTTTATCCACAATAAAACATTCAGTCTGGAGCCATAGGGCATGGAAAGGGACCCCAAACCCACCCCAGGCTCTGGGGCCACAGGGCATGGATGGGGATCCCAAACCTATCACAAGCCCCAGAGCCACAGGGAATAGCCAGAAGCAATATCAACTGTTGGGGAGGTCCCTTTTCTGGCCTGAAACTCCTTTTCTCTGCACCAGCCAGGAGAGTCAGGATGGGATTTTTCGCTCTTCTTCCTCCTCCCCTCCACTGTTTTGGCTGCCTGCTGATTTACATTTTAAGTGACAATCAAATCCTCATCAGAGCCACAGTTCCCAGGGAGTGAGCTGTGGTGGGGAATATTCATTCCCAGCAAGTTGCCTGGCATGAGATGGGTGAACACCAGCACGCATGGGCAGCCAGCCCATGACCAGCATCCCTGCTGCTTGCTCCAACACGGGTTTCCCCTCCATTGCTCCAGATCCCACCAGGCTGGTCTGTACCATGCACAACAGAAAACAAAACAGGGTCTGGCAAAACAAACCAAAAAAGTGTCTGGCAGCTCACAGGCAGCTCAGGCAGCAACGTCCTCCTCAACAAGCCCAGCCAGCCAGCGATAGATGGAGCATTTTGGGATCTGCAGTGACCCTATAACCTGCCTCAGCACCTTGCCAGCTCATCTTTCCACTCAAGGAAAGCTGCTCCATGAAGCCAGGAGGAGATGCCAGCATGCCATGCAGCCAATTTCATCTTGTTTTCAATAAGGTGCTTGTTATTCTTGCAGTCTGCCTCAAGGAATGGCCCTGATTCCACCACAGGCACTGGGATCCAGGCATCCTCCAAGCAGCATGGCCATGGGAGCCCACCTGGGACCATTAAGGTCTCAGAACAGCCCCCAGGGCACCTCCGCTCCCCACAGCCAGGCCACCTTATTGACTGTGCCATTCTTCCACAATTTCTTTTTCCTTTAATTAAATCAGTGGTTTACAACAGAAAAGCAAACAAGTGTTTCCTTCTGAGAAGTTTTTTTCCCCACCACACATAGCACTGGTAGCTCCAGTTTCTCTCCTCCAGACCCAGGACACACTCCAGCCCTCCAAACCATCACCACCCTTAAAACACAGGACCTTCCCCATCAGCCCTCTTTATCCTCTGCCTCATTACCCCATCACCCATCCATCAAGCTGCACTTTGCGTTTGCCTCAAAAGAGGCAGAAATTAAATTTACTTGATCCTCAAGCTCTTGAGGTGCAATTTCTCAACTATTGGAGACAAAGATTCATCCTTTGCTAAAAAAAAGCTACAACCCCTTGTAGCAGCATTGACCAGCAGCAAATGGGTTTGTTCTTTTTTTCTGAATGGGAAGGCAATAAAAACAAGCTTAAGTTATTTCTGCAAAGGGCGGGTGAAGGAGGGAGTAATACCTTTTCCTGCTCTTGGCACACTGCTTTGATCTTTACTTTGTAGTTACCATAGTGACAAATAAAAAAGGCATAGGTGGAATAAATTGCTGAACGTTGATGATGTCCTATATATGTTTCTGCAGCATGCACGCAGCAAACATCCCCCAGCTGTTGCGTGCGATGTACGCTCAGCTTCCATGTAGGGCTCCCAGGGAGTATTTATGCTCTGCGTCGCCTAAGTGGTATTCAGGGATGTCTCAGACACCTAGAAGCTCCATCACTGGTATTCCATGGTCCAGAGGAAAGAGGTAGAGGGTTTGGTTTGTCTGCAAAACGAAGTGGTAATATTGCAACATGGTGATGGATCATCATCCTCCTCATACGGGGCTTGAGTGCTGAGGATGAAGGAGCAATAAAAAGCATATAAAACAGCAGAGGAAATGAGCGGGAAGGCAGTCTGTAGCTGACGGTCAATGCTAGAATGCAAAAAACCTTTTTTCCTGGCTGCTCTGAGGAATTCTTTCCTGGATTCCTTTGCTGGATTCCTGGTTCATTTACCCTGATGATCAAGCTTTAGGACAGAACGTTGCTGCCAGTTCCAAAAAATCCAGAAATTTCAGGGATTCCCATTTCTCCTTGAAACCACCCAAAAACCCCCACTTCCCAAGCCAGTTGCTACTGGTTAATAGGATTTAACAGTCTGGACAAGCTTTGTTCTGGCCACTTGCAGCTCCTTCCCCCAACCAACCTCCACCAGTGCCTTAATACTTCTTTTTATAAAAAAAAAAAAAAAAATAGCAAAATTGGAAATTACTAGTTATGTCCCCATTGGTGGAGCAGCCCAAATAGTTGCAGGGTACTGAGCCTGCATAAAGGCACAAAGCAAATAGTGATGCTGCCAGCCCCCATTACACATACATGGAATAAAATATACTAAAAGCCAGAGAAGCAGGGCCAGTGTCAGCACAGTAGAGGAGATATAAGCACTGAAAAAGAGCCAGGGCAAAAAGAGTTCCCATCTGGAGGTAGGAGGTAAGGGTTGTTGCACCCATCTGGCAGGCAGGAAGGTAGGAAAAAAAACAGACACCTCCTTCCAAAGTCCCAGAGAAAGACCATAGGAGATTCCAACTGCTTCTGAGAGCCCATCAACTCCTTTCAACCCAAGAACCTGCAATGACGAAGCTGGGCTGAAGAGATGCAACCAGCCCTGGGCTTTGCCAGCCCCTGACTTGCTTCAATGCTGTTGACACACAGATCTTAAGTCAATCCATGCACGACTAATACGCTACATCTGCTGTGTATTTTGCTCGGCATTTGTTTGCTTTAGTTCTGTTGAATCTCTTCCTGCACTCCCTGGTAAGCTCTAATGATGTGAGGCGGCTGCTGTTGTTGCACCATTACGCCGCGATAATCTTTGGACAATTATTTGCTGGATTCACCCTCTTGCTGGATGAAATGGTGCTTTCGCCAGCTGTCAGTTATATATTTCTCCGAGACGAAGCCAGACCGCAGGGAACCATCCTGGCAGTAAATTAAGAGTTACCAATGCCAGGAACATCCTAGAGAAGTATCTCTGGCTTCAGATCAAGCATGGGTTGGGTGAGGTTGGGTCCTGGGGCAATAGATGATGTCTATAGGTGATGGGAGAGTCTGCACCCAAAGCAGAGGTAGGGATGAGTCCCAGGTGCTTGCACTCTTGATTCCTAAAGACACCGTTTCTTCCTCAAATATCATTCCCAGATTTATTTTTGCTTAACTCTTAGAAAAAACAAGGCTCAGAAAAGCAAGCTAAGCCAGACTCAAGAAGATGCAGTGAGAGGTCACAGGTTGATTCCTCACTATGGTATCTCCTACAAAGGTCACAATTCCCTTGCCCCTCTAGTCCATGCACTGCCCTCCCCAACACACACACCTGTGGGCCTCCCCAGATGGAGGAGACAGCCCATAAATCCAAAATAAATCATTGCAGCAGAGGGATAAACCCATGCAGCTGGTGTGTTTGAGGGTCTGGCCTCTGGGTCAAGCTCATGGTAGTGGTGGTGAAATTATCCAGCAAAGTTCCAAGCAGAGCTTTGCAGGATAAGAAGGGATGCTTCTGTAACAGAGAGAGCTGGGGAGATGGCTCAGGTCACTGCATTTAAAGCTTTTAGTCACAAAGACACACAAAAGAGGGACTTTTTTTTCATGGTTATTATTTCAAAACAAACCCTCAGAAGCTAATTTGACTTGGGGGATCCTCCTAGAACATTGCAGAGGTAACTCATTTGTGGATCAAAACAGCTGGTACTTTACATGGAGCTTTCATCTTCCTTTGCTGCCTCTGATGTTCCAGTAATTAGAGACAAAGGTCCTTTGTCTCCAGCTAAACCTCCCCTTTCCCTCTCCCTTCCAGAAGATACTGTTTGATTTTTGATGACCAGCTTCTTTTTTCTTTCTCGGTTTTCCTTTTTTTTTTTTTTTTTCTTTAAAACAAGCTTGCTCCTGCGTGCCCCATTAGCCTGGTTTCGAGCTGTTATGGGTTTGTTTGTAGCATCTTCTTCCCTGCATCGTTAATGTTGTTGCTCATCAGGTCTCCAATGCTACTCACTCAGCCCATCCGTCAGCATACTCAGGGCTCAGTGGGTTTCTAACCAGCTGCTCCTGTTTAAGCATGGCCCAAGTGTAGGCATCATTAGAACCTGAGCTCCCACCCACCTCTCTCCTCCCCTCCTCTTTTAAATGCGGTTTTACCTTCCACTTCTTATCCTCTGGTCAGAAATGAGGCACCTCTTATGCAACTATTTTGCCCTAGGACACGTATTAATGGGTTACAGAGAAAAACAGCTGCTTACATCTGTTCTCCCATTACCTTCCCAACAATGATGCATGAACCCATCTCCGCAGGTTCAACCTGTCCTTGAAAACTCAAATTAAGACAGGGATTAACAGCCCCACCTGGGCAAGGTCATGTCCAGCATATCAGCAGGCACTGTTACCAATGCCAAAGATGTTGGGCAAGCTGGTGACACAGGGACAAAGCTGTAAAGAACTCTTTTTAGTTTCAGCTGTGCCACTGACAGAAGGAATTGCTTCATTCAAATGGGCATCATGAGAGGGGCCAGCCTGCAAAATGAGATTTCCCAACAGCACAAGGAGGCAGAAAGCTGTCTGGCCACCCACCCACCCACACTGGCACCACATCCTCGTGTCATCACTTCCCATCTCGCCTTTAATCCTTTACATTATTACAACAGGATATGAAATTGCTGGAGGGTTGAGAGACGAGATACCACTGACATTACACCGTTCGCTTTCATTACTCTTGATTAAATGTATCATTCTAATAACTATCTCTGAAGGGCATGGAAGCGCTGTACCCATCATGGGTCACAATGTTCTCAAAACCTGGCAACAAGGAATGCTAGGATAAAAGAAACCAAGCTGGAATGTCTTGCAGAAATACCTAATGGGGTAATAAAATGGGGATCCTGAAGGAGAAACCCAAGTCAGTGGACACTGACCTTCAGATGGCACAAGAGTTAGGGGAGATTGACCAGAATCCCAGGACTCTGAGGTGATGTACATGGTACCCAAGCCTGGAACTTGGTGTTTTCCTTGAACACCCAGTTGTGGGGTTCGTGGGATTTCCAGGGAGATGGTACCACATCCAGTTTGTGCTCCATGGCTGGCAACAAGCCCTTCTGCCACTGGTACCTCCCTTCCCATTAACACTTTATTAGATGGAGAAAAGAAATGAAATACCACAAGGTCTGCATATCTGGGCAACATCAGGACCTGGGTAACAAACCCAGGCCCTGCATGGCATCTGCTCTTTAAATAAAGGCTGGGCTGAAGCATCACCTTTATGAGCCTGAAAATAGGATGCTACTTCAAATGGCACAGCCACAAGTCCAAACCCTGTGATGCCAGGAGCAACTTTTCCACTGCTTAGCTAGGAATCACCACAGTAGGGATCAAAATCCTGAAGAACCCAAAAGCTCAGGAGATGACAGAGCATCCTTTGCACACCCCACAAGCAAGTGCAAGCCTTGTTTCCTCATTAGGAAAAGATAATGGAGGAACTGGAGGGGAGAAAAGCAACCAGGGAGCAGCAGAAAATACCTGATATATTAAAACCACCAAGAAGCTTCGTTACTGTGATGGGTAAATATCACTGCTTCTGTACAACGGGCATTTGGTCCTGTCCTGTCTCCAGCAGGATGAGTCAAAGCTGGTAAGAAACAGGGAGTAAAAGACTTTTTACTGGTTGGCACAGCTGCCTTGCTACGAAAGGAGAAAATACAGCAGTGAGTTTCAGAGCAGCAGGAGTTAAAATGTTCTCCTCATCTGTCAGCACCATCCAGTCTCCTATGAAGTTCAGGAAGAAAAAGAAAGGGGGAGAAAAAAAAAAAAAAAAAGCCTGACAACATCAAATTAAAATCGGCAGCCATCCTTTTCTCCCATTACCTTAAAACAGGAGCTCAGGCAGCATCCTGCTTGCAGGGAAAATCAAAGTGATTTTACTCCCCTCCAAAACAGATGCTTGAGAGTCTGTCACATCAGAGGGGGGATGCAGCCAAGGTGGTACCCTTTGGTCAAGGCACCTTCACACAACGTATCAAATAAGCATCACCATCAGCTGCCTCCACCCGTGGTTAAATCAAGCCCAGTTATGACAGGTGCAATTTTTATATCGCCGTTTGGCTTTTATTGCCATTGTAAATGGTCCAGCTGGCATCAGGCTGGTGGTAGTTCATAGTGAGAGATGCACTGAGAGAAATAAAAGGAGAAGGTTGGGGTTTTTTTATTTCTTGCTATGCCTGAAATCCATCCCTGCATGGCTCAAATGGACCCCAGAGACAAGGCTGGCAAAGGGAGAAACCAAAATGTCATGGGGGAAGATGCTCCCACACATCTGCTGTTTGACCTCCATCAGCAATTCCAAGGAGTTTGCATCATCCCCCATGGCTGGGTCAGGAGAACAGGGATGAAACAATTTGCCTAATGAGGGGCTGCGGCTGACAGCCTTTGCAGTTCATCCTGTCATAGTTAGAGGGGCCGGGACCAGTTTATCGTTATGTGGTTAGAAGCAAAACTGTGTATTCTATACTCTCTA
>JANHFX010010486.1:56409-80857 GCA_027560015.1 Chloroceryle amazona
CCCTTTGGGGAGGGAGGGGGGTTAACAGAGAGCGTCTGTTGGGTCTTAGGGGCTGCCCTGACCCTAAACCACAACACTGTCCAACCCAGGCTCTGTCCATGCATTTTTGCTTATACATGTCTGCATCAGTGACAGGAGGACACTATGGACCAGAGACGCTCAGCTATGAGCTGAGGTATCACCTACAAGAAGACGACATATGGGAACAGGACAAAGAGTAGATTCAGGATGCAGAAAATGCATCAGTTGGCTCAGAGAGGTACATTAAACACCAGCTCCCCTGATATATGCCCAACATCTTCCCAGACCTCCTGTGGAAGATGGTGGGCAGCAAGACCCAGAGAACTCCCTCCCTCTATGGGTGCCCCACTCATTGGCCAAGCTCTGCCTCTGCTACCCCTGCTCCAACTGAGACATGAGAGTCTGTACCACACCTTCAGCAGGACTGAAAGTCTTTCATGAGAATCTGAGGGGAGAAAAAGCCATGGTGTGCTCTGAGGTGATATCTTGACATGGTTCATTCACACATCAGTGTGCCCTTGTGGCCAAGAAGCAAAATGGTCTCCTGGGCTACATTCAGAAGAGTGTGGCCAGCAAGTTGAGACAGGTTCTCCTCTCCTTCTGTTCTACAGTAGAGAGGCCACAACTGGAGTATTACGTCCAGTTCTGGGCTCCCCAGTTCAAGAGAGACAAGGAACTAATGGAGAGAGTCCGGCAGAGGCTGCAAAGATGCTGAAGGGACTGGAGCATCTCTGTGCTGAGGAAAGGCTGAGAGCCCTGAGGTTGTTCAGCTGGAGAAGAGCAGTCTGAAAGAGGATCTGATTAATGATGATTGATAGCTGAAGGGCCCCTGGGGAGCAAGAGGATGGGGACAGACTCTTTTCAGTAGTGCCCAGTGACAGAACAAGGGGCAATGGGCACAAACTGGAACCCAGGATGTCAGGTCCTGAACAGGAGGAGAAACAACTTTGTTGTGGGAGTTCCAGAGCCTGGCCCAGGCTGCTCAGAGAAGTTGTGGAGTCTCCTTCTCGAAGAGATTCCAAACCCTTCTCTGGACAATGGGGCCCTGCTCTGGATGACCCTGCTGGAGCAGGGGGGTTAGACCAGATGATCTCTGGAGGTCCCTTCCAACTCTCATTATTCTGGGATTCTATGGTGACCCCACATGCCTGAAGACCCAGTAATCAAGACCATACTCGTACTTTCACCCACATTTTCCCATGGTTTTCTTTCCAAAATGTCCCCTTTTCCATCCTCCCGAGTCATTCTTACAATGGTCTCCCCTGCCTTGCTCAGGGAGGTGCTGAGCATCAGCCCCCAGCCCCGATTGCCAGCAAGGGAGGATGATGAACGGGCACCCAGCCTCTCTGGTGGCCATGTTTCAGTGGCAGGAGAAGCAATACAGGAATCCCTTTGGGAAGAAACATGCTGCTGAAATCTCAGCGGCCATTATTGTAACAGAAGAGAAGGTTTTGTCAGGCAGAGGACAATGTGTGCCTGTGGGGGTTTGATAAAGACTGTGGGGGTTTGTCAAGGACTTTTCAACCCACGCAAAGCTATGGCCCCAGCCTCAGGGCTGGTGACCCTGCACCCTTACCGTGTGGACTTTGGGCTGGCAGAGGGACAGAGCAACCAAGGAAAGGGTTGTGGCATGCTCTGGCAAGAGTTGGGTCACCTGGACTGACCTATCTTTAGGCAGGCAGGAAGGCAGAGCTGCACAGCTCCACCTACACCTTAGTCTTGTTGACAAGGGACCTTGCCCCTTCTCCCAGCTGCTGGAAAACCTCCAAGACAGGCAGCAGCAAGGACAGGGCTGCTTTGAAAAGATTTCCATGAAGCAAAGTGGATTGAACATACCAGCAGTGAAAAAAGGTTTCATTTCCCCACTGCTTTTTTAGATCCTCCAGGAGACACATTCACAGTGGTCTCATAATCACCAGGACCTGCACCTGGGTCTCCTCCAGACTCATGTTTGGACCCTAAAGTTACCCACACATAGAGGGGTCCCATCTTTACCCATCAGGGTAATCACGTTCAGCCTGTGCCTCTGGCAAGTTGGGTATCACCTTAGGTGATCACCTGAGGTGACAGAGCAGCAAGTGTGCTCATCCAAACACATCTGCATGTGGGTCATTCACTGAAGAACAACAAAAGTTTGACACTAATACATCAACAAGCATTCAGTGGCATCCTTGGAGTGCACAGAAAAGGCACTATACCCTCTTCTGAGGCTCAAAACAGCGGAAAACCCCCAGGAAAGCAACTCTCTGCATCAACATGTTCTTCTCCCATGCAAAGGAAAGATTCCAAGCTGTTCCACAGCGCATGTAATACAGCCAACAGCTCCCCTTTGCCCCTCCCTGGGTTTCACTGACAGGATGGCTGCTCATTAGTGAGTGATACTAATTAAAAGGAATGAGCCTAATTTGCAAGAGCAGAGTGAGAAGACTCTACCTGGTCCCCTTCACACCAGCCAGAGGAGCTGCTAGACCATGTTGAGGGCAGTAAGTGGTGGGCACAAGCAGGTTCCACTCAGGATGAGGAAGCTCCTCTGGGGAACACAGGTATTTGCAGACCTAGATCACAGGAATTTCAGAAATCATCAGAATTAATACATTTTTTCTAATGACACAATCACAGAAAAAGCACAGTTGAAAGTCTTTCCAAACCTTGATGTGCCTGCCTTTGATTTCTTAAAAAAAAAAAGATTCCACAAATAAATTAATTTCTTTGTAAAGAGGAGGCTCTTGTCAGGTCCTCTGACATCTGCTGACCCAAAATGGAAACTTGAAAATAAAATTTTTTTCCCCACCCTAAAAAAGATTCAGGTCACATTGACACAAATTTGGAGCTTTCTTATTCTTAGTTTTGACTCTGGACAGGAAATGGAAGAAGCAGCTACTCTTCCATGACCAGGGGACACCCAAATGATCCTATCAAGCATTATGAGAACATGAACATTAGAAAACATTCAGGTGGAATCATCAATTCCTGCCTCCAAAGGAGGCTGGAAGGAGAGTTGGTGGCTTGCAAGCAGCAAACCAAGAGCATATAGATGTTCTTCCTATGTTTCAAAACTCATTTCATTCTTTTAGCATGTTCTGGCACAGGGATGCTGGAGCCTGTATCCAGATGATGATGCTTAAACACCCCTCAAAACCTCCTCTCCATGAGCTAGTGAAGTCTATTTTGTTCTCCAGAGCATCCTGCAGCAAGGAGTCCAATGAGTGAGTGCCACATTGCAATGAAATGGCATAAAAAATATCAGATGATTTGGGGGTTTTGAACTGAGTAGAAGACTTTAACCAAGTTCTGTAGAACAAGCTTGGCCTTGGACCTGCCAGGAAGGTCGACAAGACTTTGGTTTGCAGATGCAAATGGAGGAGGAGGAGAGGTCTGAGCCACCAGCAGTTCCTTGAAGCTCTAGATTTCACCTTTAATGTATTTCAGCACATGATTCAAGCACATTATCTGCATGAAATGCTGCATTAGCATCAAAATGAGGGGAGTTCTGTTCAATATACTAAAGTGTCTCTGATGGGTTTGAAGGTAGATTAGCTGAGAGAGGCATTAAGGAAGTAAATGTCACATTTGTATTCAAAAGAGCTTGCTTTCTTTTTTTTTTGTTGTTTTTGTTTTTGTTTGTCTGTTTTGTTTTTTTTTTGTTGTTGTTGTTGGTTTTTGTTTGTTTGTTTTTGTTTTTGTTTTCATTTAAAGCCATTGATGTAAGAAGAGGTGCTTAAGACAAGCTTATAAAAGCAAGAGCACATCTCTGCTATGAGACAAAAAAGCCATGTTTACGGTGAATGGTAAAGGAAAGCAAACAGCCCATTTAGAAAATATAATTCTTGGGGGTTTTGGCACATCAGCTGGAGGATTGAAGGGCTGGCAGGGACAGGACCTTCTCTGCGAGAGACATCTTCTTCCACAATATTTCCTGTGATGTTTTTCTTCAGTTCAAGCCTGGAATTAAAAATGGCTTTTCCAGGCTGGCCACCCCCACCATCCTTTTTCCTGGCTAAAAAAAAATTAAGAGATCTATTGAACCAACTGCCTGGCAAACACCTAGTTTGTCTTTTTTTTTACTGGAAATTTAACAGAAAAAAAATGGCCTGTTTAGGCATTTCATTTTTTTTATTTCTAATTAGGATGGCTTTCTTTTTGACAAAGCAGCTTGAACTTTTGATGCTCAAATTAAAAGTTTCAAGTCCTGTTAACACAAACAGCACCAACATACCCACCCAGACAATTTCTGTGGTTTTGTTCACTAAGTATTTTTGAAAACATGACAATTCTGCTTCAGGGTGTTCTTTATATCTTTATGCCACTCAACTAACAAAAAAAAAGTCTATTTTATAGTCAGCTCAGAGAAAAGCAGTTTTACCCCAAAATAAGACTCCACACCACAATCCCATCTAAACCACAATGAATTTTTACTCTTAATGCTGGCCAACGAGCAGTTTAGCTAAAACAGCGTGATTTCTGCTGAACTGAGGGGAATCAAACTGGTTTAGTTTCATTACCTGAAGAAAACAGAAACTGCCCTGAAAGCTCAAGAAAAACATTCACTGACTTCATCCATCTTTGACACCTCTGAGGGCAATTAATAATCCTGTGTCTTTCAAAGTGGAGAAAGCAAAGGGTTAAATTAATTGCTTCTGACCACTTAATGAGTCAGGTTGAGACCCTGGAAAGCTTCTCTCCAGTGCTTGCAAATCAGCCTGGGGGAAGAAAAAAAAAAAAAAGTAGACTTTTCTTAGCTGAGGTGCATTGTTTACAGAAATATTTATGTCTCTGAGCTGGTATGGGTGTCATCACCCCTAAGACAAGGGGATGGAAGAGGTCATCACCCTGTGAAATTCAATCACATACAGCTTCCCTGGCCCTTGGGGTAAATTAAATAAATCAGAATATTTGTTCCAAGGGGAGCTGTGAGCAGCACATCTGGGGAAAGCTACTTCCTCACAGGCACTGTGACATTTTGCTGCTGCCCAGCTTCTAAGAGCCTCGTTACACACCAGGACCACCAGTGACCACACTGGCAACCTGTCACTGATGTAATCCCTCCCTGGAGGGCCACACCAAGGGGAAAACACACTGGGGGAAAAAGCTGGACAACTTACGAGTCTTAATTTATTAAGAGCCCCTTCCAGCCAACAGCACAAAATCACAGCCCAGGGATGGTTGCTTTCATCCTTCAGACTTCTTCCTTGCATTGTGCTCTTCCTCTGTCACCCAACAAAGCAAACCTGAGCATCTTGGGAACATCCCAGCTCCCCCATATATCCCCCAGAAGACACCCAGCCTATCCATGAGGGTGTGGCAGCTGGCTGAAGGAGCATCCCCTAATCCGGGGGGCAGACCCTGCTCCCAACCCAGGTATCGCCCTCTCCCAACTTTCTCACCACAGCAATTTTTCCTCACTCCTCCCCACAGTGGCTTGTCACATCACAGAAGAAGGGAAGGAAACAATGTGGAGGAAATTGATAAGCATGGCTTGAAACCCAGAGAAAAGGAACATTTGCTTGGGAGAAGCTGTGATTAGATCCGTGTGTGTGTGTCCTTTGCCAGCGCTCCTAAAAATAGAGCTTGGCTGCACAGACTGTCACACGCATGCAGACATGCTCTCACTGAAGCTATATTTACCGGTCTCAGAGACAGCCAGATTCCCATATATGAGCTGTACAACCCCTCCAGGACCTGCACATGAGCTTCACATAGCCAAGAGGGGACCACAGTGATGGTGAAGGACCTCCCTGACCATCCCCAGGAGCTTGGGGCCACAGGAGGAAATGGGGCAGGGAGTACAAGAGAGGGGAAATTAATTTCTGGAAGGTCCTTAAGACCACCTAGAAACTCTAAGCTCTCAATTTGGAGACATGCATGTGGGACAAACATCAGAGGCCACTCAGGTGTCCAGCACACTCTTGATCCTACCCGTCTGTGCACCTTGCAAAGCAGCAGCCCCCAAAAGACATAGTTATCTCCACCTCATCTTCCCATATCTCCCCAAAAGCAAGCCCTCATGGACCAGTCCTCTAGGCCTGGTATCTGGACAGCATAAATATCTACACAGGCTGAAGAAGGTTCACAGTGAGCTCCAGCAATTCTCCAATTTGTGAGACCACTGCTCAGTGCCATCATCCACAATGCTGCATCCATGGGTCTAGGCCTGAATAGGTTGGAAAGGAGGAAGGTCCCACAGCTGCTTACTGGAGAAAGAAAAACTGGAGCATGACCTACATCGCCTGCTGGAAACCAGCTCTTCCACCCCCTGCCAGGCTTGTTAGCCACTTGTGATAAAGTAGAGAGTGTGTAAAGGGACAAAATTGAGGCATTTTAGTCACATTCATGAGGTTTCTGAAGAGGCTATTTGAAGACTGAGGTATTATTATCTACATATGTCTTCCCAGAGGTTGCATGCAATTAGCATTATTCAGAGATATGCAATTACCATTATCCAGAGATATGTATTTTGGGGGAGAAATAATTGTTTTCCTTCCAAGAGAAGTTCTTTTCTACCCAGTTTTCTCAGCTCTGAGTGGTTTTGGCCAAGTGGAAACTGGAAAAGTGCCATCTGCCCCAGCTGACCCCTGGAAATGGAGCATCAAGTAGCAAAGAATGGTTCTGAGACAGCAGCTTTTGTTTAATGGGTGAATTTTGTACAGGCCTGAAGGGCCTACAGATCCAACAGACACTTAAGCAGCAAACTGGGCTAATTCCACCTGCAGCAGCATTTCCTGGTGACCAATGCCACATCCCCAACAGCTCTGCTCCCCATCTTGCCCAGCACAGAGCATCTACCCCAGTCCTGTGTTTTCTCCAGGAAAATGAGTCTCATCTTCAGGTCAAGGGCCCAAGTCATGGCTTTGGTTGCAACTTCCCCTTCTGATGCCTGGATGTGATGTTTAGATGGACCCAGGCTGCAGATGGGTCCCCATGTGGGGAGCAAGGGACAGCAGCTCCAAAAGTGGGTTCATTTTCATGACCTCTTCAATCCTTCCCTTCACAGAGAGAAGCAGATGCCTTCTGGGAGTTGTCTTCATTTTTCAGCTCAAACATCCTGTGTTTAATCAGCTGCCTGTAATATCACCCTGTGAAATGTCATTAAAAGAGGGTGAGAGGTGAGCTCCATCCCGTTATTGAAATGAAGAAGCACAGGGTGTCTTGCTCAGAGCAGAAGAGGCTCTCCACTAGAGAAGGATCGATTAGGTTTACTGTGCTAGCAGCCACATGTTTTGATCTCAAGCTGCAGCACCCTAAATCATGCCAATAAACACTGAAAACCTAGCTTTGGTTTATCTCAGTGAAGCTCGGTTCTTTACATAAAGAGGTATTTTGAAATCAGGAATTTGAGGGTCATGTAGTGAGGACAGCTCCATAAATCCAGTCCCTTTTCACACTCTAGCTTTAAGTTTCAAAGCCCAGGCAAGGGCAAGGTCTAGACCTACCCAGACACTCTCAGCATAACTTTACCACCTACAGGAGTTGTCCTCAATATGAGGACTCCAGGCAATCATTCACTCACATCCACACTGTAAACACCACTTGTCTCAGTCCGGGTAGGTCCTTTCTCCATTGCTGACAGTTTGGTCACCACATCCACGTGGTGACCAAAGGACCACATTCAGGTCCTTTGACCTGAATCCAGATGGCCTCTGGAGATATTAGCGCTTTCAGGAGAAGACCAAATCCAGCAAGTGATGTTTCACAGATCTCTTTAGGCAAGATGAAGGGTGGTGGGTACCCGACTTAAAATTGCTTGAAGGCACCTTGATGTAGCAGATGAGCCAATTTAAGATGGGACACCCTCCTGGGAGGCAGGTAAACTTGATGAAAAAGCACAGAGAAATTGTACCATGAAGGTAGAGAAGGGCTGATGGTCAAGTCAAGAGCAGACCCCTGAGCCCACCAGGAGCAGCCAGGCATCACTGCACATCCAGCCCAACTTCTCAGCTCAAATGGACCACAAAGGCCACCACACAGTCCTGCACTTTCTTTCAGAAAGAGCCAAGCCCTGCAAATTCATAATTTATCACCAGTGTTGCTTGCTCCAGGGCATCCCATGCCAAGTGTCTCCATACTGGGCCAGTCCCCAGTGTCACTCCCTGTTCTCCCTTGCTGGAGCTGAGGACCTTTACAAAGAATGTTCCACTCCAATGTTGAAACAAGTTGGCTTCCTCAATGCCACCAGGGAGGGTGGCAGATGAAAAGGTTGAGATGCATGGAAAACATCTGCCCATTGCCCAGAAATGCTTATAAAAAGCAAAGGGGCTGCCTGGTGCTCTTAAAAATATCCAAAATCAGGAAATCTGACGTTGCTTCCATCTTCTATTGCAACCAGCATCAGCATCCAAAATATCATGCCAACCTAGAGAGGAGTGCTGAAGACCCCAGAGCTTCACATTAAGGGCATGAAGACTTTTCAAGGGCTGGTGGCCCAGAATGAAGGGCTGATTGCAGTGGACAGAGACAAACACCAGGATAAACTCACCTCTGCTGCAAGAGGAACTGTTCACCCAGGCTGCACATAGATGGCTATGCATCTGTCCTCAGGGCTGTTAAACTCCTTAATTTCCCCAGCAAGAGAATCACTTAAGGACAAAGCAACTGGCAAAGCCACAAGTGGGTTCTGGAGTTAATGCACAAATTATATTTCAAAAGCACTTCTCCCCAGCACTGGCTCCACAATACAGGGAAATTGCTGTAATAAAAAGACACCCTCTCCAGGAGTGAAAAGCAGCAAAAGAGGCAGAAGGGAGCAGGAGCCTCACTGCAATGAGGCAGCCCTTTGGGATGGGATTACACAGCATCCCTCACTTCTGAGGACAAGGTGATGGTCCCCTAGGCAGCCAGCTGGGAAAGGGCTTTCCCAGCATGATTTTTGAGACCTCAACATGCAAAACTCTGGTCAAAGAGCCAAGGGTAATCAAGCCATGCTATAAATAAAAAAATCTACAGGGTGTGAGTCCTGTCCCTCTACAAAAAGCCTCCAGGACAGCATCTCCAGTGCACGACCGCAGCTTCCTCTTCAGCAGGTTGCTCTGGAGTCCTCAGGACAAGACAAGACCTGTTGGAGCAGCTTCAGAGAAGGCCACAACAATGACATGAGGAACCCTCTTCTCTGAATCCAGTCTGAAAGAGTTGGGGTTGCTCAGCCTGGAGAAGAGAAGGCTCCAGGGAGACCTTCTTGTGGCCTTTCAGCACTTCAAGGGGCCTGCCAGAAAGATGGGGACAGACTTTTAAGCAGGACCTGTTGGGACAGGATGAGGGGTGATGGTCATAAACTAAAAGAGGGAGATTAAGACCAGAGAGACAGAAGAATTTTTTGATGTTGAGGGTGATGAGATCCTGGCCCAGGTTGCCCAGAGAGGTGGCGAATGCCCTTCAATTGTTGAGCTTCCATTCCACCACTGCCCTTCCAATGGTCACCCCATTCCAGGTGAGGGTGAGCAGGTTGCTTAGAGCCCTGGCCTAGTTGCAGAGGTACCTGCTCAGTGCAGGGGGATTGGACTAGATGACCTGAAAGTGTCCCTTCTAACCAAAACCATTCTGTGATTCTACAATTCTCTGGTCTTTCTGCTGTGGGCTTTCTGGACCTGAGGGTAAGCATCTGATGGTGCAGGTCATCCTTAGGGCTCTACAGTCAGACAGAGCACCTGCAATCAGGGGCAAACCACCACCAAGCCCAGACTCACTGAGTCTAAGAGAACAAAAGCTGCTGCTGGGCCCTTCATGTTGAATCCAGGCCGTCCAAAGCAAGGTCATCCCTATAATGCCTTTATACATGAGCAACAGGAAAAGTATTATCCATACAAATTATTAGAAGGGTAATTTCCAAGAGCAGAATGTACCACTAGGAACACTCACAAACCTGCCTGAAACAGGCTGCTTGACCTCCATGGGTCAAGGCAGGGCTAGTAGGAGAATCCACATAAATGCTGCAGGACTTCACACATGGGGAAAACCCTGGTGAATAAAGTCTCCACAGAACTCAGACACATATTAATGAGGTCCTGCAAACAGTTTCAAGGATCTGGGTTATCTACCTTTGATAAAAGCCAAGGGCACAACAAACCAAACCAAACCAAAACCGACAAAGTTGTGGTGGAAGAGGGAAAATTCAAAGCTGCTTTAATTTCTTGGTGGATCCTCCACCTAGCTCATGCTTCCAAACTCGTTAGCTGCCATCCAATGCTTCCCTGACAGCAGGATCGCTAATTTTGCACATCCCAAAATAATATTTGCCAAGCAGCACTCCTCACTATGATTAAAACAATATCGGGCACTAAAAATACACAGCTCCTGGGGGAATCCTGTCTGCCCAAGACAACAAACTATTTAAGACACATCAAGGAGGAGCCTCTTTCTGAATAAAAGCAGAGGGTCCATGCTCTGTGATGGGGAACTCAGGAGGGATGAAGGCAACAAGGGGAAGACAGAGGATGAGTGAGGGACAACAAGGAGTGGAAAAGGATGTTTTGAGAATGAGACACCTATGATGAGAGGGCCAGGGCTGGGGAAGTGGACATCTACCAGTGATGAAGCCTAATGCCAGAAGATGACCCCAGATGTCATCTCAGTATCCTCTTATCTACAGGTGTTCCCATCACTGGTCAAATCATCTTCCCAAGTAGGTTACACTACTAATAGCTCCTGCTGGCTAAGAGACAAAATTTCTCTGTGGAAGCATTTCATTATTCAACGAGCCCCCATGACCTGGTACAATTCATCAAGGCAAATATTTGCCTTCTTATTCCATCAACTAGCAAATAAATTATCAGGCAATACCCACTCCTGGTCCTCAGCATCAAGGAAACATCCCTAAGAACATCTCTCCATTGTGGTGTCTTTATGTGTTTGCTGTCCATCCTCTGTACATTTTCTCCTCATTTCCAATCTAAATATACACCCATGGGCTTTTTCCCCATTTTTTCTTGTGCCAATATTGTCTTTTAGCTCAACCTCTCCCTAATCCCTGGGTCCTCTTCTCACACAGGGCCAACATCTATGGGCTGTACAACCTCCTTGGAGCCAATGTTGCATTTCTGGACTGGTGCAATCCAAGAGACGCAAATCCCCATGTCCTTCCCCAGCTAAATAATTAAACATCACTTCTCTGATCCTGCAATTAGCATGGCTAGCAGCCAAGGTCATACCACAGACCACTTCCTGGTGCAGAGCAGCCTCTGATGGATGCCCCATCACCTTCAACATTCCAGATGAGGGCAAGGACCTTCTCAGTAGATGCTGGGGCAGGTCCCTGCAGAGCAGCCCCCACGGTGAGCTGTGGTTTTGAACTCAGCATGCTTGCCTCTCCCTTTGATCTCCCCTTCATTAGTCTTTCTCCTTTGCTTTCCAACGTAATTAGTATTTCCCTGATCAAAAGCCCCAGCACAAGGAGAGCTTTAACAACTCTTGTTTCTCTGCATGTTCCCATTAAAGGAGGGTTCAGGCAGAGGGAAGGAATGAGACATCATTTGGAGCCTCAAAAACACAGCAGTTTCTCTTCCCTCTATCCCATCCCCAGGGTCTCACTGCCAGAACCATTAGAGGACTCAGAGCACACTGTGTTCCACTTCTTCGCAGCATCCAGCCACACAACCACAGGTTCTTCAGGGAACTCAAGACCTACATGATGCCTACTTTAAGTTTGGTCAAATACCCACCTAACCCAGCAGCAGCACCCAGAGGAACCATACAGGGGTTTTCCCCCAGCATCCAGGTGCTGTCACCTCTCTCCCGAGCCAGAGGAGGACCATGTCCTACATAATCTTCACTGGATTTCTGTATCCATCCCCAACCTACCCCAATTCTTATTGCTCAACATCAAACTCTAAAGTTCAAGCTCTGAGCAACCCTGATCTCCTTTCAAAAATCTTACAGCTAATCAACAGTCTTGCTGCTTGCTCACTCAACACACAGCCAGATAATCCAAGAGCTACATGATCAAAACCCCCTGGTTTAACCTCCCCAAAGCCACGACCCCCCAGCAGATATCCCATAAGGTCTTAACCATCTCATGGAACTGTAGAAAATAGCTAACATTGCTGAGAATGAGGGGAACAGCATGGGGCAGTAGGTGGTTTCTGAAATAATTGAGAGTATTTGGCACCCAAAAAGCTCAGCTTGGTCCTTCCATCCCGGTGCTGACCCACTATGGACTATTAGGTGTGTCCTGCAAAGGCCATAAAGCATCATATCTTCTGCCAGCTTTATGCCCTTCACTGTTCAAAACCACCTACACTGCACCTCCCCAGGACAAGCCAGAGCCAAGCTGCAACCCAAGATGCCAGGAAGGTGTTGATCCAATCCCCAGCCTTTACTGTGTGCCAAGGGTCTCCAGAACCTCTGCATGGAGAAAAACACCTCAGGCAAACTGGGGAAAGAGATGCTGATCTTACTTTTTCATCCATCAACAAGCAGTTTTGATTAAGAAAAACAAAAACACAAACACAAACCCACCACCCAAAGCATGTCCAGCCCTGGCCAGATACACCTTCCCCTAAGACATCTGAATTTTGATAAGGACATGTTGCTTTTTGGGCTTGACAGAGCTTTGCTGATTCACTCATGTCCCAGCCCTTCTGTCAGTCAGGCCAGCAGCATGTCCCACTCAGGGACCCACCAACACCAGAGCCAAGGTCATTACATCCAGGTGACATTACCCAGCAGGCACATCCAAGGGGTTGGCTTTGCTCCCTGTCACCGTCAGGCTGGCCAGACCTTGCAAAGTCACAGAAGGTGACATTTTTCCAAAGAATTTAATTCACCCTGATAAAAAGCCAGCTAAAAAAATCCTCCTGTCTGTACATAGCCCTGCTGGGAAACACTGTTCTGAGGGGAACAGGGTGTTTTTACTGGCATTTACTAAGGAGAAGGAAAATGAACAAGCTCTTTCACAAGGTAGGAACCACATGAGAAGATGATTTCCTTTGAATAGGCTTTTGGTTGGGCTCAATTTTTTTTTATTCTGCGGTGCAGCAGGCACAATGATACACATCTGTTCAAAGGCAAAAGGAGAACACGATGCTCTCATCCACTTGGACAACCCCAACTGCACCCCCCACCTTGTTATCATGGTTCAACTTTCTTCTTAACAAACATTGGCTTTTATTCCACCTATGAACAAGAAGGAAACCAAGTGGTTGAACAGCTCATGATGCCCAGCCCTGGAAACCCTCAGGTATTTTGGGAACAAGCCTCTGCCCCCCAAAACATGGATTTTTCTCCTTTTCATCCTGGCAACAAACAGGAGGATGAATGCTTCAGGGTAAAGAGCAAGGAAAAGGTTGAAGCTTCTCAAGTCAGGGAAGCTAGGGGGAAAAAAAAATAAAATCTAATTTCACAATATTTTCACAGCCTTCTACTTGCCTATAGCTGCTGCTGCAGACACAAATCACAGCCCCTGCTCAGGCAGGTCAGCAACTGGAAAACACTGCTTAGGAGCAAAGACTTTCTTTGCCTTGCTTTGGTCTTGTATGATAACAAGAGGTTGGGAATGGGGTGGGCTTTTTTTTTTGTCTGGTTGTCTGTTCTTGAATCCCCCAAGTTGCTACGGTTCAGATCCTGGCCCATATCATGCTCCAGCTGCTCCCCTCCTGCCTAAAATTCAAGCTGCCAGCACTAAATGCCTTCTTAAGTGATACCAAAATGGCTTTTAAGTAATAAAATAGCTCAAAGTTCCTCTCATCTTCTTTACCAGTGAGGAAATGTACTCTCCCAAAGACCAGGAGAGCTGTCCCCACACAGGGCAGCTTGTTCAGCATCTGTCCCAGGCAAATCCGAGCCTGCAATAGTCTGGAAAAATTCATCCATCTCTGAATACCACCAGGAAGCATTAAAAGAAGAGATAGATTTAGTGTCTCTGTACAGGGAAAAATCTTGTAAAATTTGATATTTTTATGCACCCAGCAGCAGAAACTGGGATATATTAAAACAGGCAAAGCACAGGACATTAGGAAATGTTTATACAGGCTCCATTTAATTCAGTCCCTCCCCTTAGCAGCCCAGGACACTTCTTTCTTGCTGTCCCAAAACAGAAGGTGTGACCTCAGGATAAATCTCTCATAAGGGATGCACAGAGATGGGGATAAAGGGTCAGGGAGTTACAAGAAGAGTTGGGGCTGGAGACACTGGTTGTGGAGTTTTGGGCTTCCACCCCCCCACTTCTCCTTCATTTTCTAGTGATGTGACATAACCCTCTCCAAGCTATTTTTAAGCCCTCGTGACTCATTTAATCTCAGGAGCTGGGGGTAATTCTCACACAGAAGCATTACTCCAGGAGAGATGGCACAGCCCCACCTGGTCACCTTTTAGACATTCTGAAACAATTTCTAAAAATACCTGACTTTTTTTTAATGGAAACAAGGAAGCTAGAGACAAGAGGGAGAAAAAAATCCCACTCAGTTTTGTTTACCTCATGCATTTCCTCACCCCAAGCATATCAGAGGACACTGATGGGGACAAACAGCCCAATTTCTCCTTCCCAGAGCCCATCCCAGACATTCTTATTTTGGGGTCTATCAGAGTTGAGGGTTTTGACCATTTTTGGGTAGCAGGGAAGACAAGGATGGCCCCTTTTAGGGGGGTGGGAGCGTGTGCTCTTCCCAGGACACCTCTGAGCAGGGAGGACCATCCTGCCATCCAGAGGGGCAAGATATGGGCAAGGACAGGAGACATCTCACAAGATTTGACATCCAGGGGTGCTGCACCAACAGGAAGGGCAGCATGTCCTCCGAGGTCTCCTCTGCCTCAGAACTCCTATCTCTCCCTTTCATTCTCCCACTTCTTTGCATGAAGTAAGTTTGAGGTGCCTCAGCCTCAAAATACATACAGCGAGGACTGGGAAGGGTTTTTTGACATCTCCATGCTGCTGGATTTGCAAAGTAACTGTACACTCATATTCTGGGTGCACCAGGAAGCATGCAAATATTTCTGTGTCAGCCCTGGTCCAACAAGAGTTGGAGAATCAGAGAATGTTAGGGGTTAGAAGGGACCTCAAAAGATCATGTAGTCCAACCCCCCTGGCAGAGCAGAGTAACCTAGATTAGGTCACACAGGAATGCATCCAGGTGGGTTTTGAAAGTCTCCAGAGAAGGATATTTCACAACCTCCCTGGGCAGCCTGTTCCAGTGCTCTGTCAACCTCACTATGAAAAAACTTCTTACATTTACATGGAGCTATGTTCCTATGTTCCAGCTGCACCCATTAAAAAAAGTAATAAATTAAATATTTTATTTCCTGGTGTTGTACATAGCAATGTGTATGCCACTAGAGATGGCAAAGATGCAAATGTAAGGGAACAGGGTGATGTGACAAGGCTGTCACCTTGCAATTCCCTGTCAGGAGCAGGTATAGATCCTGTTGCTTATTGTATTCCATGTCTGTGTCCCAGAACTTCCATGTCCCATCCTTGGAAGCAGTCACCATCCTCCTCAAGTAGTTCAACAAGAAAGACTCTATGCCATAGGTGTGGCCTTTCAACTCAAAAGCCTGGGCCACCTCCTGGAACTCTGTTCTTCCCAAAACACACCTCCCACACCTTCACATCAGGGGTGAAGCTACAGGATGCCACAAACCTCCCACAGGGCGACACAGTGGCATAGACATTATTCATCTGTTTGGTGGCCAGGACTTCAGCCTTCAGGCTCCAGATCAGGATGGTAGTGTCATTGGGAGCTGTCATGATAAACTTTCCTGTCTCCACAATCCTGATGTTAATGATGGGAGCTCTGTGCTTCTTTGGGAAGTCCACAGTGCTCCTGCTCCTACAGCCTCAGCATCCCTGGCATTTCCCACTGTGCAGATGAGCTGTGCCTACAAAATAAAAACCAGACCTCCTGCCTGGTCCCAGCACCTCCTCTCCCTTCCTACAGATGGGCAGGGAAGGCTCGAGGTGGGGAGTTCAGGTGGAAGAGCAAGGAAAAAAAACCCTGTTGAGATTGCAATCTTCAGCCAATGCCAACTGTAAGCACCCTCAGCCCTCCATCTCCAGGCAGCACCCAAATTCCATGGGAAGATGGTTGTCCCACTCCAGGAGATGCAATGGGAATATCACACCAAGATGCAGAACTTACAGCTCTGGGGGGTTTATTGGGTGCTGTGAACCCCAAACATAACAGAAAGCTTCCCAACCACAGCTTCGAAGCCTCAATATTTGCTGGGGAGCACAGCCCAGAGATGGCAGGGCTGTCACAGGGCACCAAGCAATAGCTCCACATACAAGGGTTCATCTTGTCTCATGCACAGCATGGGGAGAGATGGTGTTTTCCTTTCACTGTGGACAAGTGGAACCACTGTCATCAGCATGGGGAGTCCATTCTCCTGGTGTCCCAGAAGTGCTGAAACCCTACAGCACACCAGCAGCTCATCACACCCAGACCTGAAACTCAACCACAGCCCAAACTCTAGGTGATCCAAGCACACGCATGTGTGTGCAATTTTACACAGCAACCCCCAGCCCTCCACGAGCGAGAGCTCAGACACTCCAGCAACACATCCCCACCTCACCCAAACACACAGCACCCACCCTTGCTCCTGCCCACACTCACAAAGCTGCCTCAACAAACCATCTGATTTTTCCTATGACCTTTAAGAGAAGCAATATTTTAATTTATTTATATGTATATATACACACACACATTTTGCAGTTGCTTCTATACTTAAGCACTTGGCTCTTACCAAAGGGAAGGAGCAAGGCAGATAGTAATGGGTAATCCAACCCTTGCAGCAAATGTCTTCTGAGTCAGAAAGGTTGAACCTGTGTAACTCAAATGATGCCTTCTGAAGTTTCAGGCACAGCACATACATCTCACCATCGTCTCTGAAGCAAAGAAGGTTTCAGGGAATTTTGTCTAATCCTTTCCAAGTGATGAAGATTTAAATCCTTTGCATTTTCATCAAGAGTATTCAAGCTCACAAGGAAGAACAGATCCTCTTTAAGCACACTGAGAAGAGTGGAGTCAAGCACACATGGGGTTCAGAGCACTCTCACAGCATCCTATCCATGTCCCATTCTTTACAGGACCTTTCAGCAAGAAAATAAATCAGTCACTGAATTATTTATGTCTATTTTCCCCAAAGCTTGGAAGCAGCCAGCTGTAGTTTGTTCAGCCTGTCCCAAAAAGCTCCTAACAAAGAGAAAACCAAAGCTGGAACGTATGATGGATGATTTTGAAAGCTCCAAATGACTGTGCCAAGGAAGCAGCTGGGAAGTCCCCAGGCAGACACAGCTCACTGGGATGTCCCACGCCATGCAGGGCCACCATTTCTTCTTGAAGGGGCTCAAGATGGCAGAAGGAGAGGGCGAAGAAGCCACACATTTTTTTTCTGGTAGGTTCTCAGCATCACCTAGATCTGCTCATCCAGCTCCTTGCTCCAGCCTTTCCTCCACAGGCAGTGCTAGAGTGAGAGACACAATACAACTCTTCAGGTGCCATTAAAAATTCAAAGGCTCATCAGCAGAGGAATTCAATTCCTCCTTCATGCCATTTATGAAGAGCAGGCATCCTCAAGCAGCTCACCTGGTCCTGGGAACACCAATTTTTGCTTTTAAACTGACAAAAAAGATGTAGAAATTCAGGGTAGCTACAGCCACATAAGGACGAAGGCTCAACAACAGATGGTAAGAAGGACCTACTGGTGGAGGAGCTGTAAACCCAGGGCAAGGAGCAGAATGAGGGATGTACACCTAAAGCCCTTTTTCCTCATTTCCCAGTAGAGCTAGGAAATGGGGACAGCATCTCACTCATCTTTATTTCTTAAGCTCTTGAGACGATTCACAAAAAAATGGAAATCACAAACTTCTGTAGGCTACAAAACCCTTCCCACCAGGCTGATGGATGGTTACTCACCAAGCCAAACCCAATACAACCCTGCTTGCAGTTCCCCATATTTCTTCCAGTGGGCTGAGATGATGCTCATTGCCACAGACCTTGCCTAGGACTATTCCACCGGGGAGGGGGACACTAAAATGAACACTTGTTGATGGAAAGAGGAAAGCAAACATCAACCAGACAAGGAATTGAAAAAAAAAAAAAAATTTTTTTCAAAAAATAGAATCCCTTCAAAGTCAGCTCTTCAAGGTTTGAAGGAACATGGCCTTAATTTCATCAACTGTGAAAACCCATTAGCATCTTACTAAAGTCCATTTAAACTATTCATCTGAAGGATATTTTATGCAAAACTGCCTCTGCCTTTTAAAAGCTGCTGCAAAAAGATTAACAGCCACATCAAAACTCCCCTCCTGCATCAGTCACCTCCCAGTGGGCTTAGTGGGGGTGGCAACAGGAACAACAGACACAGGGCAACCCAACAAAAGGGACAAGCAGTGCAAGGAGCTCCTTGCCAGCTTTGGAGGAATCAATTTAGCCTTGTTGATGCTGATTCTCCAACCTGGTTGCACCCATGGGTCCCCACAGCACCCCACAGAATGCAAACCCTGCAGCATCAAGAAGTCCAGGAAAGGGGCTTTCCCATGGTCACAGCTTAACTCTGAGAGGGATGATCAAGCCCCTTCCTCCTCACCAGCTTGCAGGAAATATTGGGGCAAATTCTTGGCTTTTTGTCCCCCTCGGAAGCACCCAGGCTGTTTATTTAACACAGCAGGGAATCAGAAGGCAAGAAGCTCTCCACTGTGGCCTCTGATTAACAAAATATATTATTAGCATCCTAAAGCGATCTTTGCCAGTGCCTATAAATACGAGCCAGCAGTGACTCAGCAAAGCTGCAGCTATTTTTCACCCCTCTCCCCTAATTTCCCAGGTAGTTGCATCTTGGGGGGTGCATGGTCCTGGCTCCCAGGATACTGCACAGGTCACCATGGAAACCCCAACACTACTGAAATCATTCCTGCTCCAGGAGAATCCTGCACTACACTTCCCCCCCAGCCGGGCCAGGGATGCCCCAAAGCAGATGTGGGACCAGGCTGTAGTAAAAGTTGGTAGCACAAAAAGAAAAAGTGGTTTTGAGCTTTTTAAGCTATTCCTTACTCATGCAGCAGGAAAGATACCCTTTTGTCTTGCGTGAGGCTGTGCTGAGCACCCTGCCCTTGTTCATCATCCAGCCCACATGCTAAGCCACAGCCAGGACATCCCATCACGCTTTACATTTTTTAACTAGCAACTGGGCAAGAGCAATCAAGGGAGATGACAAGAAGCCCATTATCACACAGGTTTCACACCATCTCTGGCTGTTCTGTCTACCATTAATGAACCCTGCCATGAAACCAAGCAGTTTTAATACTTCTGCCCCCCCCCGAATATCAACACCAGTAACATCTGGGGTTTCTAACAGCCTCTCTCACATCACATTAGTGGACTCACCCAGACCCAAGGCACAAAATTCTTCAGTTGTTACAGCTTAAAGAATTTTCATTTGCAAATTCACTGTGCTACACAGGGCCCTGGAGCTGAGACATCCAAAGTTTTCCAGGAAAAAAAAATAAATTTCAGCCCCAAAAAAACCCACAGAAGTCTTGGCAACCCCCAAATTTCCATGCCTTTGTCCAAGTTTCAGTGAGTTGTTTGTGCCTGGAGGATGCCAGGGCTGTTTTACTGCAGCATTTAAACAAGCCACTGCGACAGAAAAGAAGATTTGCATTCAGAAACTCCCTGTAATTTTGCTTTCCCATTCCTATTGGAAAAAAAAAATATTTAATTTGAAAGCAATTTGAATAGAAATTTCTGCTTTGGTTAACTTCACTGGTTAACTCCACAACTGGAGCACTATGGGATGGCTCAGACCCTCTTGGACCAGACACCACAGGGATAGGCACTGCTGCATGATATGGGAACAGTCACCAGCACCATTAATATTTCCAGGTCAGTGGCAGCAACTTTTGAGTAGTGAAATAAGGAGGTGGTGATCAAAATGAGCAGAGTTTTCCCCATCATAAGTCCTGCCCCAGAAACAGCCGCATCCTTGTGCCCACAGCCAACTCACTGCACCACTGCCCTCTGGGGCCAGAGGTCCCCCTCATTAATTATTTATCAGTACACACCATAAATCATGAAGAATTTGAAATTAAAACCTTCCCATGCATCACAAGTAAGGACACTTTTCCCCTGCCAGGGCAGAGCTCTCATGTTCCCAGGTTCAAGACCAAGATACCAGCCTGGCAGGAAAAGATGCTGTAATTATATCCAGCCCTCATGCTGGTCACACACAGCAATGAGAGATTCAGTTCCCCCCATCCCAGCACCACAATGACCCAAACAAACAAGGAACCAAACAGGATCTGGGTGAAGTTATCAGGAAACATCAAGAACTCCTTAAATCCAAATCATCCCCGTGAGCAATGCTGGGGCCAGGCTCTGTCAGGACAGCTAGTCCCAAGGGATGCTCAGCTGGGTCCTCTCCAAATCTAAATTTGCTTTTGGAGACCCCCTAAATCATTTGGAGTCTTCAAAGACAGCAAGAAGGCACATCCCTAATCCTGATGATTCTGTTCTTCCTATTTATAGCCATGTCCCCAGCCATGCCACACCGGAGCATCTCCAAGCTCTTGCTAGCACAGCTCGGTCCCCACAGAACTACAGAAGAGGTATGAGAGCCAGAAACTCACATAAGGTCCCAGACAAGGCTTTTAAAAATGTAAATGAAGCCCAAGGAGTTGGCCTAATCCTGCAGACAGGCACTCTGCAACATGCTGAAATGAGATTAGCACAAGGTCCCCTTGGCACAGGTCAGGTCCATCTTCTTGGTATTCTCCTTGCAGAGTGTCTCCCTGAGGACAGGACTGAGCATGGATCTCTCAAGGACATCTCCTGCCCCACCACTGTCCTACTCTGGTGTAATAGTCCTGGCAGGTGTCAAACGGGGAAAAAAGGATGTGGTTTTGGGCCAAATCAGCATTTCATTTACAGAACATCACTGATGGTGCTGCATCCCTCAAAGGAAAAGGCAAAGGAAGCTGGAAAACCCTTTTCCAAAGCTTTGGGGAAAGGCTTACTTTTCCTTTCAGCATTTCTTTGGGTAGGATTGGCCTGGAATTTTTTTTAAGTAGCTGGAAAAAAACCAATTTGCTGTCAAGCTACAGCCCTGGCCCATAGCCCTTGGCCACTGCTGGGGCTCCTCCAAGCCCAGATTTGCTGCATCCCTGGTAGCTCCCCAGTCCTCCCAGCTGGGCAGCCCCAGAGGAGCACAAAGCCTGCTGAGCCACACTTCAAATCAGCGCCTTTATAATTTTTTCCCCTTTGAATAATGCCCACCAAGCTTCAAACAAGACAGTGTGTACAAAGCAAGGATAACAGAAAAGAGGCTTTAATGCTTGAACCCAGCAGGTGTTTTCCAGGGACTCAACTGAGCTCAGGCTAAGGTGCAGAATAACTTCCAGTCACCCCAAGCCTGGTGCCATCTGCCTGCTGCCCACCAGCCTCCTGATACTTTCCCTGTTCTCTTGGAGCACTTTCAGCTAAAGCATAGAAACCAGATAGCAGTTGAGGCACAGAGCATTGATGCCACCTGCCAAATCAGCAGGCAGCATCATACAGGAGTTTTCCGCCCCATGCTCACCACTGGCCTCTTGCCCTGCAGCAGACACCTCTACCTCTGTAGCAAAGCTCAACCCATGTATTTTTAAGTCAGCTCATTTAAAGAACCCCAAGCTCCACTGAATGCTGTGCTCTCCCCTTGCTCAAGCACCACTGTGGATACTTGGAGGTCTCCCCTCTGATGATTTCCAGTGCTGTTTGCACAGATAAGCCATCCCTGAGCAGACTCAGCTCCCCTCACCAGGGTGATTAATAGCGGTTTTGCTAGTAAAACAAAAGGCCATTAAGAGCGCTAATATTTGCTCTCCCTACTCCCTGCCTACTTCATTTCATACTTCAATGCAAGCCCGGCTCACTTTCCCCAATGAGAAATTAATAAGGGCACGAAGCCACATTGATTTCCCCTACTACAGGGGATTGGATACGTCTGCCCGAACTCAGAGACCCACCAGCTGGGAAAGCAAAGATGCTGCTACCTCCATGCATCCACATAACAGATAAATCACAGACTGGGGTGGAACTGCTGGAGATGCCCTGTCTCCATCTGAGACCAAGTTTTTTTTAGTATTAAGGAGAAAAGCAGCATTTCCACAGGGTTTTTATCTGACTTGGTGGTGAAGAGAGTCCCACATCCATCCCAATCCCAGCCTTGCAACAACAAGGACATAGAAAAGCTTTCTTAAAACCAGGTCAGACTTCACAGCCTATAAACTTTGGAAATCAAGAGAAAACCCCCAAAGAACCAAATCCCAAGGAGAAAAGCCCCACTGGGGATTACTAACCAACACCAGCTCTTCCACAGCTTGCATGGGGACTACCTCTTCTTGCTGAAAACCTCAACACCAGAAGGAAACCCGCCTTTAGGAGGATGCTAACCACCACCCCCCAATCCTCCCCCCCACCCCTGTCCAGTCCTTTTATGCTGATGGTCCAACCTTTCCAGGTGGGCTGTGTCTGAGCCCTGGGGAGGGAGGTTGAGTGTCTCTGGGTTTATGGGGTGGTGATTTGCTCCAGTGTTTTATACAAGAGCCAGACAAGTCAGTATAACATGGACCAACAGCTCCATGTGGTAGGATATATGTTTTACATCAAGAAAAATCCTAATTCATTAAAACAGAAACTTTTTTTTAATCTTTTTTTTCCCCTCAGGAAAGGGGCATTTTTGCATTTTGAAAGCATCTTTGGAAAGCAGTTTTAAGTTTTCCCATGTCCCAGTCCCATCCAAGCAGATGGTTTTCCAGGTTACACCCATGTTGCTGCTCCATTTTAATAGGCTTTGTTTTCTTTCCCTGTGCTTAAAAGCAACAAGTTGACCTGAAGTCACCTGGCTGCAACATGTGGCCTGAGCAAGCTGGCCAAGTAAAGCCATTACTACTCAACACCAACAGTGGTTTCTGCTCCTCATCCTCACTGTGGCCAGACTGTGACTGGAAATTCAACGATGGGATGAGAAGACACTGGGAATTTGAAGCAGCAGCAGCATGGTGTGGAGATTGCCGACCATGACACTAACAGTGGGCAGAGCAGGTAGCACTGGAGCTGCTGGGCTCTCGTGATGAGCAATGAACACAAGCTCCCAAGAAGAACCCATCATGGACCATTTCACCAAAAAATCCCTAATTATCAGCAAGTGCAAGGATCTTGATTTCATCCCAGCCCTTGCACCAGGGAGCTGAGACCTAAGAAGAGAGAAGAGCCCCCTTCTTCCCCAGACCGTGTGCTGAGCATCTAGGACCACATTTTGGAGCATCTCAGAGATAAATTTCCACATCCCGTATTTCAAACGGCTCAAGAATAAAGTCCATCCAGAAGAAGGCTGTTTCACCATGAGCATCCCGTAGGATTTCCCCCAGGAGAAGTCACCGTCTGCTGCTGCAGAAACACAGCGGGTATGGGCGTGTGGGTCTGCAGGCTAGTGAAGGGTGATGGAAATGGGGAAAAAAACAGATTTTGAATCATTGTTCTAAACAGGCTTCTTCAGGGGTAATTTTCTTTCTCCTTTTTATTTTCTTACCATATTCTCTTCAAGTTTTCCCTGGGCAGCTGGGACCCGAGGTGCTCCCAGGCTTGGCACTGCTAACACATATTTCTGTATTCTCACATCTCTCCCAGCTAATCTTTAGGGAAAGAGGAATTGACAAACTGGTGAAAAACTGACTGACACTCCAATCAAAATACAAAAGAAACAGAAATAAATGGCTCTGAAAAGAAGAGCTATTTAATTAGAAATTAGATCTGTGCCAGTGACTCACAGCAGGGAAGTGATACATCAGCAGGCTCAGCAGAGAAGGGCACCTGCCAGCAGCATGACAATGGGGACCAGCTCCATCCTGGGGCCACGATGGGAGATTTCGGGGGGACACAGAGGGGACCCCCTGTGACTGGGATCTCCCACTAAGCCTTGCCAAGCCAAGAGCCACCTTGCAGGAAACAGCCTGGCACAACCCTGGAAAATAAAATGCCTGCAAGGCCAAGAGCTTTGCAGAGAAATCCCCTCCCAGCAGTTTTCCTGCTGGAATGGGAAAATCCCCAGTAAATCAGATCTCATGAAAAGCATAAATAAAGATTGCAGAATGAGGGAGGGAGCGAGATTAGGAGGTGGGAATAAAATCACTCCTCTCTCTATCGTGCTCCAGACATATCCCTCCCACAGGGATACCCTGACCCTCCATCAGTGGGGTAGCAAAGCTGGGCAGCATCTAGGGATCTCACACCAACTCCTCCAAGAGACCCTAAGGAAGGTAGGATGCAGTAGGAGAGGATTGATTTGGCAGGGAGTTGGGGGACACAGATCAGTCACAAGGGACATGAGATGCTGAGAGCAGGGTGCTCTCTGCCCCACCCCCCCCCTCCCACGTCAGCAATTCAGGCCTGCACGCCACCGCGGAGCCGCTCCCAGCCCCCGGTAGAGCGTGGCCAAGGCACCACGCACGCGCGCTCCCAGCACGAGGGAC